>MJUU01025323.1:0-70577 GCA_002080025.1 Modiolus philippinarum
ATGCATTTAATTTTCCAATAAATGTATCATTTCGTGCAGTGATATGATAATCAATGTTTTATTGTCAAATCATGGTCATCGTCTGTGTAACGTTTTGGGGATAGTCACGTTACATTATATTACTCGATCAAATCTCTGATAAATCTTTTGTTTATTCTTGTAAACATATCTGTTACGCATTCCGTCAACCAAAAAACAGTGCTAAATATTCTTAAAATACGAAAATATTACTTTTTTTCTAGACATGTACTTACCATGTTTTGACAATTTAAACGGATAGCAGCCGATTCTTTTTCCGATAGCACCAGGAAACGCATAAAAATACCGATAGCAACCGTTTAGGTGATGCACCGTGAATATACCTTAGTTGTATAATGAACGGTGAATTTTTATGCTGTATACTTGTTTAAAGGAGTAACCTCTCATCAGCAGCATCAAAATCAAATAATATGGAAAGCCATATTTCAAAAATTAGCCCAAAAAAGATATACTAATTCCAAAGAATATCGAAACAGGAGGCCAAATCCAGTACCAAGGACATCTACCGAGTGCTATCATGAAATGAAGCATTAGTCTTTTAAGGGGTTATAATTTTGATAAATACAGCAAATTTCTATAAAACAAAAGGTAAAATTTTCATGTCTGTCAAGTCTTACTACAGCGATGGAAACGTTCAACATTCCCAAAATAGCGCTCATTGTGTGAATCGTGTGCGTTCATCGTGTAGACCGTTTGCGTTCATCGTGTAAATCGTGTGCGCTCATCGTGTATCGTGTATCGTGTAACGTGTAACGTTCATTGCGTGTATCGTGTAACGTGCGTTTACTCGTTTCATTTAAATTCCGCATTTTATAGATAGGTTTGCCAGTTTTCTGCACAACACTTTTCTTCAACCGCCGATTTTACAAGAAAAAAAAATAATGATCATATTAGGTATCGCTGGCGATTTTTTGTCACAAAAACATGTATTGTTTAGGAACAGAAACCTTTAAATAATCAATTTAAAATATTCAATTATAACAATGCAGGCTGTTCAATATAAGTCTTATCAGATGAAACTTATTATATCTACGGTTAAATCATAGGAAAGATAGAGAAAAAGTGCCCTTTCTTTTATATTTATAGTTAAATTATATGGAGTTTTAGTATTGCCAACACCGGAACAATATAAAATAAAAAAAACATGCCTTTCTATTAAATTTGTGGTGAAATTATATGAAGTTTTAGTATTGCGGACACCGGTATAATATAAAATAGAGAAAAATGGCCCTTTCTATTAAATTTATGGTCAAATTATATGAAGTTTTAGTATTGCGGACACCAGTATAATATAAAATAGAGAAAAAGTGCCCTTTCTATTAAATTTATGGTCAAATTATATGAAATTTTAGTATTGCGGACACCGGTATAATATAAAATAGAGAAAAAGTGCCCTTTCTTTTAAATCTATGGTTAAATTATCTGAAGTTTTAATTTTGCATACACCAGTATAATAGAAAATAGTGAAAAAGTGCCTTTTCTTTTATATTTATGGTTAAATTATATGAAGTTTCAGTATCGCGGACACCGGTATAATATTAAATAGAGAAAAAGTGCCCTTTCTGTTAAATTTATGGTCAAAATATATGAAGTTTTAGTATTGTGGACACCGATATAATATTAAATAGAGGAAAAGTGATCTTTCTTTTAAATTTATGGTTAAATTATATGAAGTTTCAGTATTGCGGACACCGGTATAATATAAAATATTGAAAAAGTGATCTTTCTTTTAAATTTATGGTTAAATTATATGAAGTTTCAGTATTGCGGACACCGGTATAATATAAAATAGAGAAAAAGTGATCTTTCTTTTAAATTTATGGTCAAATTATATGAAGTTTTAGTATTGCGGACACCGGTATAATATAAAATAGAGAAAAAGTGCCCTTTGTCTTAAATTTATGGTTAAATTATATGAAGTTTCAGTATTGCGGACACTGGTATAATATAAAATAGAGAAAAAGTGCCCTTTCATTTAAATTTATGGTTAAATTATGTAAAGTTTCAGTATTGCGGACACCGGTCTAATATAAAATAGAGAAAAAGTGCCCTTTCTGTTAAATTTATGGTCAAATTATATGAAGTTTTAGTATTGCAGACACCGGTATAATGTAAAATAGAGAAAAAGTGCCCTTTCTGTTAAATTTATAGTCAAAATATATGAAGTTTTAGTATTGCGGACACCGATATAATTCAGTATTGCAGACACCGGTATAATATTAAATAGAGAAAGTGATCTTTCTTTTAAATTTATGGTTAAATTATATGAAGTTTTAGTATTGCGGACACTGATATAATATAAAATAGAGAAAAAGTGCCCTTTCTGTTCAATTTATGGTCAAATTATATGAAGTTTCAGTATTGCAGACACCGGTATAATATTAAATAGTTAAAAAAGTGATCTTTCTTTTAAATTTATGGTTTAATTATATGAAGTTTCAGTAATGCGGACACCGGTAGAATATAAAATAGAGAAAAAGTGATCTTTCTTTTAAATTTATGGTTAAATTATATGAAGTTTCAGTATTGCGGACACTGGTATAATATAAAATAGAGAAAAAGTGATCTTTCTTTTAAATTTATGGTAAAATTATATGAAGTTTTAGTATTGCAGACACCGGTATAATGTAAAATAGAGAAAAAGTGCCCTTTCTGTTAAATTTATAGTCAAAATATATCAAGTTTTAGTACTGCGGACACTGATATAATTCAGTATTGCGGACACCGGTATAATATAAAATAGAGAAAGTGATCTTTCTTTAAAATTTATGGTTAAATTATATGAAGTTTTAGTATAGTGGACACTGGTATAATATAAAATAGAGAAAAAGTGCCCTTTCTCTTAAATTTATGGTTAAATTATATGAAGTTTCAGTATTACGGACACCGGACTAATGTAAAATAGAGAAAAAGTGCCCTTTCTGTATAATTATGGTCAAATTATATGAAGTTTTAGGATTGCGGACACCGGTACAATATAAAAAAGAGAAAACACTCCTTTTTTTGAATTGATGGTGAAATTATATAAAGTTTAAGTATTGCAGATACCAGTATAATATAAAATAGAGAAAAAGTGCCCTTTCTGTTCAATTTATGGTCAAATTATATGAAGTTTATGTATTGTGGACACTGTTATAATATAAAAGAGTGAAAAAGTGCACTTTCTTTTAAATTTATGGTCAAATTATATGAAGTTTCAGTATTGCGCACACTGGTATAATATAAAATAGAGAAAAAGTGATTTTTCTTTTATATTTATGGTCAAATTATGTGAAGTTTTAGTATTGCGGACACCGGTATAATACAAAATAGAGAATAAGTGCCCTTTCTCTTAAATTTATGGTTAAATTATACGAAGTTTCAGTATTGCAGACACCGGTATAATATAAAATAGAGAAAAAGTGCCCTTTCTCTTAAATTTATGGTTAAATTATGTGAAGTTTCAGTATTGCGGACACCGGTCTAATATAAAATAGAGAAAAAGTGCCCTTTCTGTTAAATTTATGGTCAAATTATATGAAGTTTTAGTATTGCGGACACTGGTATGATGTAAAATAGAGAAAAAGTGCCCTTTCTGTTTATAGTCAAAATATATGAAGTTTTAGTATTGCGGACACCGATATAATATTAAATAGAGAAAAAGTTATCTCTCTTTTAAATTTATGGTTAAATTATATGAAGTTTCAGTATTGCAGACACCGGTCTAATATAAAATAGAGAAAAAGTGCCCTTTCTGTTAAATTTATGGTCAAATTATATGAAGTTTATGTATTGTGGACACTGTTATAATATAAAAGAGAGAAAAAGTGCACTTTCTTTTAAATTTATGGTCAAATTATATGAAGTTTCAGTATTGCGGACACAGGTTTAATATAAATTAGAGAAAAAGTGATCTTTCTTTTAAATTTATGGTTAAATTATATGAAGTTTCAGTATTGCGGGCACCGGTATAATATAAAATAGAGAAAAAGTGATCTTTCTTTTAAATTTATGGTTAAATTATATGAAGTTTCAGTATTGCGGACACAGGTATAATATAAAATAGAGAAAAAGTGCCCTTTCTCTTAAATTTATGGTTAAATTATGTGATGTTTCAGTATTGCGGACACCGGTCTAATATAAAATAGAGAAAAAGTGCCCTTTCTGTTGAATTTATGGTCAAATTACATGAAGTTTTAGTATTGCGGACACCGGTATAATATAAAATAGAGAAAAAGTGCCCTTTCTGTTAAATTTATGGTTAAATTATATGAAGTTTCAGTATTGCGGACACTGGTATTATATAAAATAGAGAAAAAGTGCCTTTTCTTTTAAATTGATGGTTTAATTATATGAAGTTTTAGTATTGCAGACACCTGTATAATATAAAATAGAGAAAAAGCACCCTTTCTGTTAAATTTATGGTCAAATTATATGAAGTTTATGTATTGTGGACACTGTTATAATATAAAAGAGAGAAAAAGTGCACTTTCTTTTAAATTTATGGTCAAATTATATGAAGTCTTAGTATTGCGGACACCAGAATAATATAAAATAGAGAAAAAGAACCTTTTCATTTATATTTATTGTTAAATTATATGAGGTTTTAGTTTTGCGGACACCGGTATAATATAAAATAGAGAAAAAGTGCCTTTTCCTACTTTATGGTTATATTATAGAAACTTTTAATATTGTCTAAACGTAATTCAAAAGTAATGTTTCTTTTCTTACTTGATGGTTCTGGCTGGTTTTGTAGCATCTTTCATTAGTTCATTACTATATATCAGGAGATTTTATTTAATTTTAATTATTTTTTATTAACATTGTTTATTTTATTTATTAATTTCTTTTCCTTTTTTGCTGACAAAATTACACAATTTTAAGTTTTTGGCAACCCTATTCTGATATTGGTACGACAGTTCCCGAGAGATAGTTTGTAACACCGAGGTCATAAATGCTGCTTCATACGGAAAACCGACTTTTTTCTTTTGTCAAAATTAACAGTTGTTTTATTCATATGCGGTCGTATGTATTACATTGTAATTTATACTGGGAAATTTGAATTTTTCATTTCGAGTTCGTTTCATGAAAATATATAAGATTATATAACCAACACGGTGCACGTTACACGGTACACGGTACACGATACACGGTACACGATACACGATTGAGAACTTTCTGTATCATTCATCGTGCGAATCGTGTGCGCTCAACGTGTGAATCGTGTGCGTTCATCGTGTGAATCGTGTGCGTGTGGAAGGGAATGTTGAACGTTTCCATCGCTGTAGTAGACTGGTGAATACATAACCAAGAATAACCGTATGTCAGTGTAACTCGCATAAACTACATGCCTCAAGTCCTTTAAATCTTCTTTTAACATAAAGCATAAAATCGTTATGTGAACTATTTCTTGAACATGTGACCAACCTAGCTGTAAACATTATGATTTTGTCCTATATCTTTAAATATTTCATCCAGATTAAATAAACAATGCAATGTAGGTTAAAATCAAAATTTTCATCAAATTGTGATCACATTTCACCTAGAAATAAAAGTTTCTTAAGTTGTAATAATGTACAGTTGCATTTTTGAAACAGGATCGTGCTAAAATTGTCTTTATTTGTAAGAAGCAATGTAAATATAAATCAGAAGAATCTGCTATTGTCAATCAAGAAACAACAAGATCAAGCACGGACTAAAAGTAGAATTTCGAATCGGAACTGCGAAATTTTACTGCAAGGGACTGAACATAACCACTGAAAAACTGTTAAATGATCGTAAGAAGCGCATCTTTAAACCGTGATTTATATGGATAACTTAACCGGAATTGAAAGTTCAAATGATCGGTGCTAGCATTTGCGTAACCAACAAATGTAAAACATACAATCTATTAGCAGGACAAGGTAAGAACATTGTTCTCTGTATCAGGAAATTTAAGTAGGATGATTTTCTTAAATTTCCATATGTATGTCCAAAAGAGGATAATATTTATCGATTTTATTAGTTTTTTTTTGTTTTTGTTTTGTTTTTGTTTTGTCTCTGCATTGTTTAGCAATCAACGCTTATTTTATTCCTAAAATTCGATAACCGTCTTTCGGTAAAGGGGATGCAAAAAGTTTTGATTCAAAATTTATCAAATTTACTAAAACTCTCAAATAAATCGTACCTGGCAACCATATAATTTTATTGTGTTTAAGTGAAAAAAAATAATTTCTGATAATTTAGTTGCAAACTTGATTATTTCAATTTTGAAAAAATGTCCTAAACCTTTAAAAGATCTGAAAGTATTTGGAATAATGTCTCTCAGTCATAGAGTTCGCAATTGATGAAGTGAAAAACAAAAGTACATAAGTTATGAGAGCTGAACTGCAATATTCTCAGTAATCCTTTCAAATTTTTGAGTAATTTCCTAAAAATTACAGGACAGTTTCTTTAATGCTACATAGGGATCAACGGTCATAACATGTTTGAGCGGAAACGAAATATTCAATAATTGGGATGCAAAAATCTTTGGATTCCAGATTTGGTTAACATTCTGATTCTCTTCAGGTGAGAGGTACGTAAATCAGTGCCCCTATCGACGGATTGTGTAAAATTGCTTAAGAATTAACGTAAAATAATTTGAATTTCACTTTAAACTGTCATTGCTTCGAAATGTATTCTACATTTTTTTCTGAAAAATTGATATGCTGTTGGGAAAGAGATTTCCGTTTTATTGATAATATTTTTTTTTGCATGGTCACCGAGTTCGTTTCCGTGATATACACCGCCGAGTAGGAATTCAACCTGCAAATCCTACCTAAAATCGTTACTTGTATCGACGACATCGCTATTTTGACGGCCCATATTATCGTTCAAAACCCATTTTTATGAGCATAGCCTATTTGAACCGAAGAAATTGATTCGGTGACCCTATATAAAATTTATATCATGAAAATTGTAATTTTATTGTTTAAACATTTCATTTTTGTAAAAAAAATTGTAAGATACATGTTGAAAATTGCGTTATTTTAAGGAGATTGTTGATATTATTATTAGTGCGTTGAACGAAGATTCTACATTAAGAAACCATAACTGGTTGATTTTTTTTATCTCTCACATTTCAAACATGAAAATAGATAAAACCATTCTTCTTTCTCTATAAACCAAGCTCCATTTGATGCACTTGCTTGTACAATTTTATCGAAATCTGGAAACAATACTATTTACCTTAAAGGAAGTTTTGTCGAAAATCCATACTTTATGGATATGTATAACTTTCACTGTTAAAAGGGCCCATTTCACATTTTATTAATAGGTTGGTATTTGAACTCTGTTAAAGAGATTGCTTATAATGTCGTAAATTGATTTATGTTTACAGCGTGAAAAAACCTTGAACAACAAATGTAGTCTACAATTGCTGATGAATTATTTTCTGATAGAGAATCGGACGAAGAGGGAAGATGCAGAAATGTCCAACCAATCTCATTTGTGGAGATGGTATTTCTTCGATCAAATGAAAAACCAGTTCTTTTCTGCAATGAAAACACTAATCACATATAACTGGTGATTTCAAAACCAAAATATACATATACATATTATGTTTTAGGAATATGATTAAAATGTGTTTTTGAATGATGAAACTACATTTATGAAATTCATTACAAATTTACGATGCAATTGTTGACATTTTCAAATTTCTTCTTCTATCTTGACTAGTTGTTGCCTTACTTAAATCATTTATGTATGGACCTATAAATAGCAGGTCATGATTAAAAATGTTATTTCTTTTCTAATATCCATCAATAATCAAATTGGATGGAAGTCAGATAAGATAATTCATTATATTAAATCGATATTCATATTTTCACATAGATTTTGAAAAAAAAAATGTTGTTTTGCTATTAAAATAAAATCACAATTTGGTTTCCTTTGAAAAGGCTATAACATTTTAAAACCCATTTTTTTGATGGACGAGTAAAAAGAGACTCAATTGTATTTTAATAGAACAGATTATGCTATGGTTTTGATTAATAATAGGAAAAGGTTGAAAACACAGCATTTTGTAGGTTTTATCGATTAAAGTTTGGCATAAAATTGGCAGAATGTATCTATAAATTATTTGATTGGCGTTCTATTGATTAACAGAATGTTTGCATGTATGCGAAAACCATAACAGATAGGGGATGAGATTCATTGTAGTGATATTCAACATGCCAAGGTATAAGTTAAGTCTGTAAATGATTGAATTATTATTTTCGTATTTTAGTCACTGTAGTTTCAAAATTTGGCAATTAACAATTTACAAAACATATCAGATTGATATAAGTCTTACGCAAATAAAAAGAAGACAATAAAGGGTAATTTTCAGCATATTACATAAGAAAGATACCGTGATACTTTGTTAATGGCTGTAAACTACAATCACATGCTACAATCTGCCGGGGAATTACACAGAAAAAACACAAACAAGACAAAAAAAAAAAACAAACATTATAGGAATTTGTTATAGCCGGACTTTGTAACGGCTCGAGCAGAAGCCAGTGGTAGTTTTAAACCGGTTTATAGGTACCCAAAACCCTCTTTTCTCTGTCCCGTTTCCCTATAGTATAAACAAATACTAATAAAATCCATGTTTACTAACTCCCTGACCACAATCTTGAAAGGATAGAAAATGTCAATACGTAATTGCTTGAAATAAGAGGTTGAAATTAAGGATACTACAGATACTTCTACATCTGCCTCGCTCCTTGACCTTCATCTTGAAATTGACAACAAATAAATACTTCAAACTAGGCTGTATGACAAACGCGATGACTTCACTTTCCCAATAGTCAACTTCCCTTTTCTTTGTTGCAACATTCCAAAGCACAAGCATATGGAGTTTACATCTCACAAATTATTCGCTACTCAAGGGCTTGTGGTCGATACAGTGACTACCCTGATAGAGCTCGGTTGCTTACAAATAGACTACTTAAGCAAGGGTACGTTACCAAAAACTTAAAGTCATCACTACTGAAGTTTTACGGTCGACATCACGATCTTGTGGATCGCTCTGGGATATCTGTTTCCATTCACAACTAAAGTTTGTTTTTCCTATTATATCGGATTTGACTTTACTAACGGAGTTGACATGTTCAGCACGGTAGGTGTCTTATAAGAAGCAAGAGATGCTTACTCTTCCGGAACACCTGCTCTCACACATGGCTTTCATTGGGTCCGTGATGTTAATCTGTATGTGTGTCTTCATTTTTCCTTTTTGTCCTGTACCCAAGTGGTGTCATTGTTTCCTTGTGTTTCCGATGTTGCCGTTGTCCATGGATTGTTCGTTCTTTTGACTGACGGTTCGGTTCTCACTTACTTTTCAAATATTTCTTTGTTCTTTGGTTAAATAATCAAACAAAGAAATTCACACTATAAAAACATGATTTGAAAAAGCGTACTTATTTACACCCAGCACGAGTATACTAGTAATACAAGCTTTTTTCAGAGCTGCAGTATTTTTGTCGTTAATGTTGCTTTTTTACATTTTATCTTTGTCCTATCCTTTTTATTTATTGTTCAGCGCTATGTGTTTATAGTATTATCAAAAGCATATCATTCTCACGCGTTTTGTTAAGCCTTACTTTGACGGGTCAGCATTTGCAAGGGTAAAGTAGTGAGAACCCAACCGTCAATCCAAAACGAATAATCCAAGGGCAATGGCAACATGAAAATCTACGATTTGCGCTCTGAATCAGTAACTAAAATCAAATAAATCCAAAACGAATAATCCGAGGACAATGACAACATCAAAATCAACAATTTGCGCTCTGAATCAGTAGCAACACACTGACACAGACGCACGCCAAAGTTCGTGCATTTTTAATTAATTTAAAACATTTTTCTTTGGATAAACTATCTTATAAATAAGTGAAAAAAACTCCAATTCAGTCAAAATGAAACAAGGGACTGATACTGATTTTCAATTTTTTTATATGTTTTTGGTTTGATTCATTCTGTACTGAAGAGACGTAAGTTATCAATATCGTATAGTGTTGTAAAATGAATTTCTAATATTGTCTATGAAAACATTTCTAAATTTAGTGCCTTAGGCTAACAAAAGACGTGAGCTTATAAGATATATATTAACAACGTCAGTAGAATACCGAAGGAACATCGGAAGTGATAATTATAAAAATTAAAGTCAATCAAGGACATGTACGGAAATAAAATGACACCATTCAGACATAATGCACTCATAGTGTGAACTCCCGTGAAAACCAGGAGTGACGTAAGGAGCCCCTGAGGAGTAAGCATGGCCTGTTCCACTACCAACACCAGTCAAACGGAAATAAAATAACCGCATTGAGACATAATGCACTCATAGTGCGATATTGCATCAAAAATGGAAGCAAAAGGTTTAGTATGTCCTGCTCTAATAACGACATCCGATACACTACCATTGAGGCATATATGGTTTTGACAGATCTTTATGTAACTGATTGGTTAATGCAATGTTCTTACCCTTAGACAAAACCAATTGAAATACTTGATACTTGGTACGTGTTAATTTTCTAGCTTTCAAACAGTAGCAAGATAAATTTAAAAAAAAAACTTATGTAAATCTCATATATTTCATACATTAAGAAAGAAAAAAATCTTTGATGAAGAACAAAACTAAAACAATATGATGTAAAGAAGAAAATACAAAACTGAAGCACTAACATTGTGAATCCCCGTTAAAACCCAGAGTTATATCAGTTGCTCCGGAAGGGTAAGAATGTCCAGTGCTGATAGCGGCACCAGTCACACTATCAGAAAATCATTTTCATTTCCCAAGCAGTTTTGGAGAATTTGACAGCAGTGTATAGAAAGAAGAAGTAACAAATCTGAATTTGGAAAGGTTCTTAATTAAAGTATGTCACTTGTTCGCCAAAAAATGAATTTCCGGGCTTGTTATCTTGTCATCATCCGCACTTCTCTTCTTTTCTGTCTCACGGAATATTTTGTGATACACAACTATCAAAATCCAGATAACATATAGAGAAATTGCACATGAATAGTGTATGCTCTGCACAAAGGGGTGTAATGTATTCTTAGAACAGAATAACCCTAAATCACCAGGCTTTATGAATTTAAATTAAACTAAAAAAATCTCTATTATATACCAGATATATATTTATAAATCACCGTGGTCTCAAATGAGCGTGCGTATATATAAACCTCTGTAATGACTTTTGTTGCAGCTCACGTAGAGTGATATGAACGTATTTTTATTTCACCAATAATTTATGTAAATTAAACCTAACTGTGCGTTGTTGAGTCCTTAAGTGTAATCCTTACCTTAAATGTAATCCGATTACACTTAAGGTTAACGACCACCCTTAAATGTAATCCCGGTTACATTAACGATTGCGGGACCTACCTTAATTGTAACCGATTACAATTAAGGGAGATAGTGTAACTACAGTACCTACCGTAAAATTAGTTTAAAATTTGCAGCATATATAAGATTAGTAAACATGTTCGCTATAGCTTGATTACGAGTCATATTTGTTTTAAGTAGCCATCGTTACCATGGAAAAAGTGCTTAGAATAACTATAGGAAATCCGAAAATTCTTAGCAAGTGACTGTACAGTATATTGTATGGAAGTCATCTTACATGGCTTACATGGCTACATGACTTGACAAGATTGTAGCAAGAGGCGCCACTCGCCACTGGACAAAAAGTCACCGAAAGTGGGACATAATCTTGCAAAGTATGACGACGGCGGCGGTGGCGTAGTTAACTTTTACTAATAAATACAGGATAGATTAAAACCCTTTTATGTAGGAACATCTTATTTTGTACAGTGGCAATACTTATTAAGTGCTACCTGATGGACACAAAATTATGTGAACTTGACTTTAATTTCACGGTTACCAGGTAAATTTTTTTTCAGATTACATCCATTCCCCAATAACTATAGGTGGTAGGTCAATGATATATGGTATGTAGGTTGGTCTTGAGCAGTTCATGTGAATCTTTTATATGACTTTTGTCCTTGTCTTCGATTTCATAGTCTAGTGACCAGGTTAAATTTCGCTGATTATACTAATTTCTCAACAACTATTAGCGGTAGGTCAATGATATTTGGTATGCAGCTCGGTCATGTGTAGTACATGTCAATCTGATATGTTACTTTTACCCCTGACCACACTTTCACAGTTTACTGACCATGTTAAGTTTTTCTGATTAGATCACTTCTCCACAACAGTTTGGCATATGAAATTAATCCTTGACCTCAGTTCTAATGACCAGGTTAAGCTTCTCTGATTTGATCAATATCTCAATTCATACAAGTGCTAAGTCAATAATATTAGGTATGAAGGTTGGTCTTAAGTAGTACATGTAAGTCTGGCTTGTGATTTCTGTCCTTGAGCTGTTAATGAAGGTGATCATTTTAATTTTCTTAAGATTAGATCTATTTCCCGACATTAATTATTGGTAGATCAATAATATTTTGTATGTCACTTGGTTTGGGTAGTTTATGTCAGTCTGGTATAAGACTTTTGCCCTTGACCTCAATTTCACAGTCTAATGATCAAACACTTTAAGTTTCTCTGATCAGATACATTTCTTAATAACTGAAATTGGTGTAATTTTTGTAGTATATTTCCTCATTTCCTTTGCAATTTGTCTAACAATTTCACACCAATCCAAGTGCCGACGGGCGAGACACCTATTTGGGTCCACACTTGCTGTGAATATGCAGTCAGTGGGAAGCACATAAAACAACTTGACCAGTAACATCCGGTTTGTGATTCGTTTTGTCAAGTTTCTGAGATATACAAATATATTAAGTTCATTGACGATACGTGGAAATATTGAGATATTTGAATTTTATTCTGATACGATTTGAATTTTGCGCCAAAATTGATAGCGTCGGGGTAGACACGATATATCAGGATACTTCCCGTAGCTTCGAACCTCTGGAATTCATATCTCTGACAAAACTGCATTTTAAAAGATTTGTAAAGATTTCGCATCGTCCTCAATATTTAACAACAGTAGCATCATACACGAAACTTTCTGAGTGGTTTGGCAAGGAAGCATCAGGTAACTATTAAGGTACAAACCCCAGTATCGATGAGAAACATTCAAACCCGATTAATGAAAGTATTTATTTTCTTGCTGTCTAATTATTCTTAGAATGAAGGAGTAAGTCGGAGTAAGTCGCATGCAGATAGTGATTTTGTGATTCGAGCTAACATAAGACAACCTATCCTGGTCATCCATCCTGTAAATGTTTATCTTGACTGTTTTTTTTTATCTTCCCGTTCTTTTAGATGGGGGGATGGATGGGGTCTAATCTCGGATTCACGTGAAAATAATTACAAAATCCCGATTTCCCCAGTAAATAAATGACTTAATCCTGATCCCGAAAAATGAAGATTCCTATTCCGTTTATCATGAGTATTGTTACGGGTCAATCCCGAATCTGCCCGTTGAATAAAACAACTAATAATGGAGTCCCAAAAAAGATCCTTCCGTCCCTCAATTTTTGATTCCATTACAACGGTTGTTATTAGGAAAATTTAAACCCGCATAATAGTGTCTTCAAATCTTTGACACCCTGTCTATGCTTTGCAAGCGATTCTTAGCTACTTGATTCCTCCCAGTGGAAAAGCTAGCAATTATGGTATTTCTATAGAATAAAAAAAAAAAAAATTGGTCGCTACAAATTGGTCGCTAGAAATAATATGCATATTGGTTCTTCACGGTATGCCTTTGATTTGTGGTTTTTAGATAAACCCTAAAAGTGGTAGCTAAAAAATTGGTCGCTAGAAATTTGTCGCTAGCTGTCTGGTTAAAAATGTTGTTTAAAAGTCAGATTTTCTATCATTTTCATACATTTCCGTCTACTTTTCCGTTTTACTAAATTGAAAGTTTTAGAACAATTTTTACATTTCTTTTGTATAATATTTTGAAAACAATTCTGAATACTTTTTCTCCGCCCTTTTTTCCCATGGTAACGATGGCTATTTTGAACAAATATGACTCATAATCATGCTATTGTGGAACACGTTTTCTTATCTTATATGCGCTGCAAATTGCTAACTAATTCCGAGGGATTACAATTACGGTAGGTACTGCAGGCATATGTACACTATCTCCCTTAATTGTAATCGGTTACAATGTAACCGGGATTACATTTGAGGGTGGTCCTTAACCTTAAGTGCATCGGATTACAATTAAGTTAAGGATTACACTTAAGGGCTCAACAGTGCGGCCTTGTAGTCTTTTACAAATTTATATATTGTACGAAAGGCAGAGGAAGAACTAAGGGAAATTAAAATTCATTTCACATGGATAATGTTTTAATCCCCTGCTAGCTTTTATTATTTGGATGTCAAAATAAAATTGACACCAGAGCTTACTCTCGCCAGGAAAAGCTTGAAATACCCGTGATCAGAACATTTTACACTGAATTTGTATTAAAAAGTTGGCACAAGCCTTTTCTTCATGTTTATTTGATCACGTTAACAATGCATTAATGAGAATACAATACAGCTATAGTGGTTGTACTAATTATTTTTTTTATATACTACTTAAGTTATGAATCCCGTCTTAAACTGTCAGAATTCATTTATGTAGGAAGCATTGTTACGACCAGATGAAAAAAAAACAACAAAAAGGTTGGTCTATTATGATGTATTTGTAGAGACTTTGTCCTACGGACAGTTACATACCCCTTCATAAATTATCATAAACCTTTGTGTTCATGATACTTACATCTAGTGATTCATTACATTTTTCACGATGTGGTGACGGGTCGTTTAAATATGCCCATTTTACAAACGAGATTGACATCTTTCAATAGATCTCGAGTTATTATTTGAATGAAGATACCCGTCTTGATAAGTTGGACTTTTTTCAAGTTTGATTTTTACTGCGAGTGTTTTTGTGTATTTATTTTTAGCCATTCACCATGCATAAGGGGAGGGTTTGGATCCTAGAAAACGAGTTCAACCCCATCGCAAATTTTGCGCCTGTTCCAAGTCAGGAATATGTTGGTCATTGGCTTGTCGTAGTCTTCTTATAAACTTTAAGTTTCTTGATATTCGGGTTATTGAATGTGGTTTGTTTTCATTGATTCATTTACTTTTTTACCTTTTTGGGGGGCGATTTAGGGCTTGCTATATGGTATGAGGTTCCTCACTGTGTTGAAAACCGTACAGTGACCCCAGATTTTTTGGGGTCCTTTTAATCTGGATATGGGATGTTGTCTCCTTGACATTTAACCCCATCCTCATTCTATTTTATATATACCAAAAACTGAAATAACAAATGAATTTAACCATGAGCGATATGGCCTGTTAAGAGCCTCGTGATTTAAATTTTTCCGGCTGTTATGCATTGGTTTATTACATGCGGATATATACATTTTTTTTCAGGGTAAGCATTGAATATCACTATTTATTTTGCTGTAGAAGTACTCCGTTGTAGGCCTGCTCGACATCTAGCTGGGGGCCGTCTTGAACTTACTATGAGGTATGGGCAAATTTCATTGTTGAAAGTCTCATGGTGAAAGAACAAAATGAAGAACAACAATAAAAGCGTTGTTACAATGCTTTTTATCATGCATTTGTAGAGACACTGTCTCATGTGCATTTACTCCATATCCTTTCATTGATTATACGTTGTCGAAATAGCGATCTGCAAAAAAAAACCATTTATTTCGGTTATAATAGAGATGTGCGACGACAATGCTTGAGAAATGTGAAGGTGAAGGGTTATAGAGTAATCAAATAAGTGGTAAGGGGATGAAGCAAAATCGATCAGAATTTTTCAAAAGTTTGCAGAATTAAGCTTCAAAAATTGACCTTCCAAAAAAATAAAATAAAAATTTTGGGGTCACGGACCATATAAGCTCATAATCTTGCACCGAAAATGAGATTTTTTAGTTTAAATGTTCATTGAAATTATTATTTTTAAAAAAATTATTCTAGTTACAATCATGATTAATTTCACATTTCGCTAGCCCTATATTTAACTTTCTAAAAAACAGAAAGAAAAATGGGATACACGGACCTTATTATGAATTATTTCACAAAAATTATCTTTGTAAAATATTTTTTTCTAAATAACCTCCCTTGTTTAAATATTCATTTCAAGGAATTTGACAGTATAACTACTATTCTGAATTTTTCGTCTAAAATGAATGCTAGAGAAATGAGACCATTATTTGAGTTTTAATCGAAATATTTTAAAAATTTGTCCAAATTTTAAAATATTTGTATATTTCTTTATTGAAAAAACCTTTCAAAGCATGAAACGTGAAAACAAAATGCCAAAATACCATCGATCCACTTAATCATGGATAAAAGAGTGAAATCCGAAATTCTGAGATTTTTCTATGTACCATTTTCAAAAATTTAATCATGAAATCTGTTTCTTATTCTGTTCATATGTAAACAGCTAAATAAATACACATTTCATGTACTATGGCTTATTTGCAGTCAAAGAAATCCTCTCTATACCAATTGCAATTTTCCTGATCATTTTGATATATTTTAAACAAAACCAGGAGTTTGACTGCCCCTGAAACGTAATTAATTGAAATACAAACAAACATTTTATTAAAGTAACTTTTGGCTTTTTTCAAAATATAGACTACATGACTGTTTCCCCGCATTCATTGTGTAAAACAATACATTTATGTACCTTTTTGGCAATGAATTCCGCTCAATTGATGTTATTGGTCGTCTTGAACTTGCTATGAAATATGAGCAAATCTCATTGTTTAATGCATCATGACGACTTCAAAGTGAAAAACAACGATAAAGTTTTATTTTACCTTACATTTGTACAGACTTTGTGCCATGTACATTTACATCATATTCTTTCATTGTTTACAAGACTATTTGTATGAAATAAAACATAATCATAGAACACGTGATAGCTTGAAGCAACTCTTTAATTCAGCGAGTTCGGGATATTTTAACAGTAATTTGGACAACATGATAAATTGGAACATGGTAACAAATGATAATAATATTGATATACAAAATGTACATGAATAATCATAAAAACAATCATCACTAGAAAAAGAATTTATTAAAAAAGCCTTCAAAATGTAAATGAAATCAAGCAGATGTGCAAAAGCATCATTTCTATTATTTGCAGACCTTACAAGTTGTCTACCAATAATGTAGCAAAGAAGTATATTTCCAGTTTTAACTGATACATAAATAAAATACAAAAATACCAAAGTTGCAAAAATGAACGGCAAATTCAGTTATGCTGTACACGTGTCTCAAGGAGTAACCTCTCATCAGCAGCATCAAAATCAAATAATATGGAAAGCCATAATCGAAAAATTATAACAAAGAAGTACTCAGTACTCATAATTTTGATTATATAAATTCATAAAGGAATATATGTTGATTGCAAAATGTCTTCAATATAGGAAACTATGAAATTTATCTCACTAATACAAAGCTCACTTTCCTCTTTTTATGGTTCTATGTGCTTTATCTCGCATAAATACTGTAACTTATTAATATTCAACTGTAACAAATTGTTATTTCTATGAAACTTATTTTTTATACCCCGCCACACGAAGTGGCGAGGTATTATGTGATACCCTCAGTCGTGTGTCCGTCCGTCCGTTCGTCCGTCTCTGTCCGTCCGTCTGTCCGTCCGCCCGTCCCCCGAAGGTTTCCGACTGATAACTTGTGAACAAAATAACACAAGGTCTTTAAACTTGTTATGCAAGTTGTTTACTACAAAACTCAGGTCAATTTCGATTTTTGGCTAAGAGGTCAAAGGTGTTCTGGAGTTATTCTCCTTGAAACTTTGATATTTGGCGTATTTCAGGGTTTCCGACTGATAACTTGTGAACAAAATAACACAAGGCCGTCAAACTTAGTATGCAAGTTGTTTAACAAAAAAACTCGTGTGTCAATTTGATTTTGGGTTCAAAGGTCTAAGGGCTTCTGGAGTAATGCCCTTTGAAATTTTGAAATTTTGCAATTTTTAGGGTTTCTGACTGATAACTCCTAAACGAAATAACACAAGGTCTTCAAATTTGGTATGCAAGTTGTTTACCACGAAACTCGGGTCAAGTTCGATTTGGGTTCAGAGGTCCAAGGGGTTCTGGAGTTTTGCCCCTTGAAACTGTGAAATTAAGAAAATTTCAGGGTTTTGCTCTCATCACTTGTGAATGAAATAACATACTGTCTTCAAACTTGGTATGTAAATTGTTTACCACACAACACAGGCCAAGTATAATTTTGGGTTCAGCGGTATGCATAGTCCTGGAGTTATGCCCCTCTAAACTTAGAAATTTTGTGAAACGTGGCGGGGTATCATGTAATGCACCATTATTACTTTTAACTTTGGGATTACTTCCAAATAGCATGAATAATTAAGCAAGATATTCATACCATAATAAAATATATCAGCGCATCGATATCCCCTTATTAATAAGTAGTTTCAATTGCAAAATGTCAATGATAACTATATTGTTAGGCCGATGTATGTGTGTGTTTGTGTTTGTAAGACTTGTTTGATATTTTGCTATTTATTACCAACTTATATCAAACCGCAATATTCCAAGAGTTATACCCAATCATATAAACGACGTTTTTTTTCTTAACGCTTTTGATTTATGGAATAATTTAGACCAGGAAGTGCAAACATCACTTTCATTACTGAAGAAAAAACTCAATTGTGATTTAAATAAGCCCCAAGTCACTATTCTATAGGTCCTTGTCATTTGAATATTATTCATTGTCAACTTCGGAATGAAGTAAGTAATTTAAATCATCATCTCTTTCAATCACACTTGTAGGAGAGCTCTAAATGTCTCTGTGGGGATTATATTGAAGATAACTACCACTGTTTTTATGTATGTAATCTTGATGCTAGAGAACGTGCAAAATTATTTCATTTTCTTAGAAGTTATCATCAGTTACCTATTCTTGATTTTTTTTACTTTTTGGTTCAATGATCTGTCTCCAGAGGAAATGTAAATACTCCAACGAAAAAAATGAATGTTCGAATTGAATGAATATAACGGTGCAAAAAGATAGTTATCTGCTTCAATTATTAGACATTAAACTTTTAAACTCCAAAACATCATTCAGATTAAGGATGAATTAATTTCTTTAAAAATTACAATTAGTCCATTTCCGGTATTTTATCTTCTTCGCATTTACAAGTTCTAGAAGAGCTAAGGAGAAACTGGTTCAAAAATTATATGGAGTTACGACGCTTTGACCACTATTTATGATTAATTATGACCAAAATTCGAGAAAACTGCAAAAACAAGTAAAAGTTAAAATTACCATGCAACTACTTGCATCCATGAATCTTTTTGAAACTTTGCATTTAAAAAGTATTGTAATGTAATTTATATACAACACTTAACGTGCGTCTTCATGCGCCATGTCATCATTGTGTATTTGTGCATTGAAAATTGATAAATCACCAAAATGAGCTTAAAAAATTCCTCGTTGGAGTACCTAGAAAATACATCTATTTTTAATGCAGTACAACAATATATTGATGAAACTAAAAGATTCTAATGGTAGGATATATTCATCTAAATAGTTTTCAGATATACTATTACACCGGCAAACGAATACCGAAGCAAGATGCAAGATGCATATACATAACATGCAGTGATACTTTTGATATATAATAATGGACATATTATTGCTGCTTTTCAATTTTATTTTTTTTATCTTCTAGCTGTATTCTTCATGAGATTTATTTTAATATTTATAAAATATTTTTTGATCGAATGAATCATACAGCAATTGGTTAAATTTTGAACATCAAAAATTATTGTTCAATATATTTTTTTCTTAAAACAATTATTAAAATACTAAATTTTAAGTAATAAAGTAAGACTAATTAATATTTGGTAAAAAATATAAATCAATTTGAAGTACTATAATGTACATTTTTCTATCTTACTTTCGCTACCATGTCATACCACCAGTTTGGTTCAATTAAAATTAAATTATACTTCTTTAACTAACTATATATTTAATTATTTCTTTAATTTGTTTTCATATAATACTTGACAAAATTATTGAAATAATGAAACATAGGTTGTGTGTCATATGTTCAGTATATTCTATTTTTTATTCTTGTTGATAAATGTATATATTCCATCCTGTTTTGGGAAAGGATATACATAGGCTTTCCTGTTATCAAAGACCATTGATTTATTATCAATAAAATATTTGAAATTGAAATTGAAATCAAACAGCAATCGAGACACTACAATAATATAACATCGAGCATGTATATTGAATTATTGAGCAGTTTCAAATTTTTGAAATATTATAAAACAAGCGCATGACATCTGAACATAATTCTAATATAATTTGCATATACGCTGTCGTGATTGGCTGCATTGACTTTCGGTACCAATTTCTGAAGTCGTTTATTTTTCGGTAGACGACGTTGAACGAATTACATTTAAGTTCACCTGATAAATTCATACGCAAAGACAATCAAATAGAACAAAAACATGTGATCGACATCATATAAATAAGAATTGAATTCTTTATCACTAGATTAAATATTATAAGGATTAAACACCGTTTGAAAGGAATTTATTAAGAGTTTAAACGGAACCAAGTCACTCACAAAGATGTCGTAAAAAGCCCCTTAGACTTTTATTAGTTTGTTAGTGAATTGGACCCGTTTATACTCCAATAAATTTCTTTAATGGTATTTAATCTTATAATAATGTGAAATGCAACATTCACATTTCTACTATAATTCTGAATATGCAAAATATGAAAAAGTACTCCTTTTGCTGTAAACCAATCCCAAGAGATGTTCAAAATCACAGATATATGAATGGCATTTTTGCTAAACATGTGAAGTTATGATAATTTTGAAAACGGAAAATCTACGTAGGTGCATGATGTTTTTTTGTTTTTTTTTTTTTTTTGCAGTGCCCAAAAGTAACATTTTTAAACGAAAATATATGACGTCATGACGAGTCAAACAGGTTAGAACATCATAATATTGAAACGTCTTTTTTCGGTTAGAAACGCATTTGTTGTGCGATTTAATCGTAAATTTTTTATGGCACATGAAATTACTTATATAATCAATTTATTCAAATAGTTTGATTCACAATATAAATCCAATTTACCGACTACTAGTTTTTTCTCGTTTTGTCAACAACAGCGTATGTTATTTCAGGTTTAAGAAACTCTGATTCGTCTGTTTTACCAGAAGTGTTTTTCTTTTTATCTACTACGGCATATACATTACTGGAACCATCTGGAGCATCTATATGTTTGATATCTTCTCCATTTAAATCAAAAGCTTTATTTTCAAATTCTGTTTTGTGTAAGTTTTTTGTGTTCTCGTTAAGAACCGAACTCATTGAATTATTTTCTGAAGATTCTAAATCTACTGTGCTGTAGTTTTCAGTATTGTCTAGTCTGTTTAGAGATGACCTTTCCAAGTCAACACTGCTGTAATTGCCATCTGTGATGTCATGTTCTTGTGAAGGTACATACAGAACGTTGTCTTTTAAACCATCGTCTGATTTTACATATAATATATTATCCTTCAAACCATCGTATTCTGGATCAGTATTTCCATCAGACATTCTGTTATCAGCTTTTAGTTCTTTCCTGCAACTACAATAGTTTGTAAAGTCTATTCAGATATGAACTTAGTAAATAAGAAATAGAAAATTGATCGTTAAGATTTTTAAGGCCACTTATCACACCTTGAAAATATCATTGCTTTTCACAATTTAGTGTGATTTAGTGCGTTGGGAGCAATAATACAGTATAATGTACGGAAGCGTATAGTGGACTCGCCTTGTCCTATAAGAATACCTTATAACCACCAATTTTCTTAAATAAAATAACCTTATCGCCTTATAAGGTGATAAATCGTGTTAAATAAAACAACCTTGTATAAATTATAGTATAAATAAAGTATAAATAAAAGCAAATAGGGTTAAACGCAGACATTAACCTAGCTGAATTTGACAGGTTTTAGACTTTTAGCATATCGAGTTTGGCATATGGAAGCTTAAATAAATGGCAAATGAATAAATTGTCCTCGATGTTTATCACTAAAAAGATATTTGACTTTTTTGTCTAAATTAAATGGTAGAAATCATAAGAAGGAGGTATTTGCCCTTTTTCGAATTTCGACCATGAAAACACTTATCTGCCATCTCTGTAGATACAGAATTACAAAATTATCCCTACAAGGAACGATATATGGCTGGATATGAAAAATATTCTTAAAACCTATTTTAAGTTGTTTACCGCTTTCGGAAAAATAGTATACGAAGGAAGAAGTTATTAAATTTAAGAGTTTCAGATTTACCATATATTCGTCAAGCTAGAAGCACTTGTATTTCAACAGCATATCGGAATTCTAAATGGCACAGTCTGTGCACCTCTTTTAGCCGATATGTGTTTTCATTCTTGTTAGGCTGAAATCACCTAGTGCTTACTTAAAATAAAGACAAAACAAAACCTACCCAAATCCTTTTATTTCAGCTTTATGTATTAGATGAAATTTTGTCATTTAATAATCTAGGCTTTGGTGAGTTTCTTCTTCCTATCTATTCAGGAAAGTTCGAAATTACGAATTCTTCAAGCATTTGCACATTGAAATTGACAACATAGATAGCATAGAAACTAGGCTCTACGATAAACGCGATAACTTCATTTTTGAAATCGTCAAATTCCTTCACCTCCTAACAACCTTCCAATAGAGCCACGATTTACAGTTTATTTCTCCAAATTCAATCGCAACTCAAGGGCCTGTGATCGACACATTGACTTTATTGATAGGGCATGATTGCTCACGCATAAGTTTCTTCATCAGGAGTATGTTACCTATACTTGTAGTCATCACTGCAATTATTTACGATCGTCATGTTGATCTTGTGGACTGTTCCAGAATATCTGTTTCCCAGATGACAATATATCGTTCTCTTTTACAGCTGGAGTTATTTTTTTTTATCTACTTGATTTACGTTCTACCGGATTTGACATACTGAGCACTAAGAGTGTCTAGTAAAACTCTTGAAAAGATGCTTACTCTACTAGTTCACTTGATACCATTCCGGGTTTTAAATTTTGCCAGTATTATTCATCTGTGTGTAACTCTTTTTTTTCTTTTCTGTACCGTACACATGTGATAACTTTACATCTTGAGGTTTGCAATGTTTCCACAGTCTTTTGATTTTTTTTTTGACTCACAGTGCGGTTCCTCTAACTTCAAAACATGAAAGTCTAAAATAGTTGGGTCATTATAAAGGCAAGAACTCATTCCTCGTTCTTGCTTCGGTATTCGTTTGCCGATGTATATTATCTAAAGAGATATTGAAAGCAAATGAAATTACGTACCTTTTTATCAAAACAATTAAAATAACCAGTATCATCAAAAATCCTCCACAACCCGCTCCAATTGCCACATATAGAATATTATTTGGATCTAAAAGTAAATAATAAAAAACATAGACAGTACTTTGTAAATGCAATGTGTAAAGGTTTCTAGGTATGTGATTCGCGACAACAAATTTAAACCAAAGATTTAAAAAAATGCAAAAAGAGAAAAAACTTGGTTAAGACAAATAATCACTGTTTCATGGTATATTGAATTGTGAATTTGAAAAATTAAGTGTTGAATACGAGATATACTTGAACAATACTTTCACGGTTTGTCCTTTGTAACAATAATAATAATAATTGAATGACAGATGTGTGCTCCATATTCCGTTTACTTTGCCGAAAATCGGTTCCTCTTGCCCTAAAATGATATTGAATTTGACGATTCTAAAAAAATATCCCCATAAATCACACGGTGAAGCGTACATGTTTTCGTTTAAATCATAATTCACATAAACTGTATATTCACAATTGTGGGTTTTTTAATTTCAGAAATATCAGGTTCATTTCTATCAACCCAAAGATAGCCTTACCATTTTTGCTTCAATGCATTGTACAAGTACATTAATAAAAGTGCAAAATGGCAAACAACTAGGAAACTTCGACCTCCATTAAAAATAAATGGATGAAAAGAAAAGGGACAAAATCAAAAACAAACGAAAACAAATAGCAAAAAAAACAAAGTAAAAATAACAAGCATTAAGTAAACAAAAATAAAAGAAAAAAGAAAAAAAAGAAACGGTCAGACAAAAAACGAATAAAATAAAAACAATGACAGAAAATAAAGAAACAAATACACAACAAATCAAACATGCATGGTAACCAATCTTTTTTTTTTCAAATTCAGTATGGAAGGTCAATTGTACAAGTACATAAATAATGGTGCAAAATGGCAAACAACTAGGAAAGTGAAACTTCGACCTCCATTAAAAATAAATTGATCAAAAGAAAAAAGACAAAATCAAAAAACAAACGAAAACAAATAGCAAAAAAAAACAAAATAAAAATAACAAGCATTAAGTAAGCAAAAATAAAAGCAAAAAGAAAAATGAAACAGTCAGATAGAAAACGAAGAAAATAAAAACTATAACAGAAAATAAAGAAACAAATACACCACAAATCAAACATGCATGGTTACCCATAATCAAACATGCATGGTAACCCATCTTTTTTTTCAAATTCAGTATGGATGGTCAATAAAATAAGAGATTAACAAAAAGGTAGGCGATGCATTTGTAAGTAATAGATACAGTATATTTCAAACAAAAGAAGTGGCCTTTATTGAATCTGGAAGGCTCCTTTTTCCGCACGAGTACCCAGGTGAAGGCCGAGGCGCCAGCCGAGGCCTTTTCTGGGGACGAGTGCGGAAAAAGGAACCTTCCAGATTCAATAAAGGCCACTTCTTTTGTTTAGAAATGTTCTGTATCTAACTTGTACAATAATACCACCAGCAAATAAATCTAAATGAAAAAATAAACAAGAATAGTAAATTGATAGGGACAATCATGCCTGACATACCATTCGAACACACCGATCGATCAAAAAACTTAAACCTATAGGTAAAGGTCACAAATTGTGCTGTTAATACTTACGACAGTTGGGAGAAATGGAGGAATGACTATATTTGCACAAATCGACAACGACACAGCGAGCAGTTCTCGTTAGTTCCAACACTCACCGCCAAATTCGCGTCGGAGGAAGTTGATTTCTGACTGAGCAAGTTTGTTGCAGAGGTAGGCCTTTTTGATTTATTGCGATATTTCAACATGCTACCCATTTAATTTCTATTTTCACAAACAATTTAAACATACTTGCGTGCATCATGAGCTAAAGCTAAGTACAGCTTATACCAAATCAAATTCTTAGCAGGCGCTGATCCAGGCAATTTGAAAAGTGGGGGGGGGGGGGTTAATTTAAAGAAAATATCGCCGAGCGGAGCGAGGTGCAAAAATTTCTTAGTAAAACACTAAGATATTCATTAAAAATACATGATTGTCCAGAAAAAAGGGGGTTCCACGCCCCGGAACCCCCCTTTGGATTCGCCAATGCTTAGAATAATATGAAAAATATAACATTTTGTCTATTTTTCTTTTCATTTTTCAAATAGTCCGAACATGTCAAACATGTGGAAATTTTTCTATTCGACCTAATTCAACATTACATTACGGTTCCAATTAATTTATCTTCTTGTCACAACAGTAATAGTCAATGCGTGTTCAGAGAACAATATTTTTCACTTTATCTGAACTTTGGAGGACATTTCGAGATCACAACAAATTGACCTAACTTTAGAAACCAATTAAATGCATTAAATTGAAAAAAAAAAACTTTTTAATTGGCAGTCAATAAATAATGAGTTTTTCAAGTCGAATACAAAAGTTAAATAATTTAGAATTCTTAGACAATATAGGCCCTTGGGAGGGCGGTATTCCATTATTTGGTATATAAGGATGTGCCAAATATTCATGTTAAGTCTTTTGCATGAAATATATAAATTTTGGCGTGTTTTAAACAAATTATGTATAAATTTGCATAAAGAATTAAAATAGTATATCAATTTTGGCACAAAAAAAAAAAAAAAAAAAAAAAAAAAAAAAATCGGCAATTATTTTTGAGACAACAAAACTCCTGTGAATTATTTTCTTTAAATGTACACTGTACAATATTTCACGTACTTCATGATTCGTTTCTTGGATTTTTATAATTTTCATGTTAACAATTTATTTTAATATATTTGGGTCTAAAATTTAGTGTTGTTATATAAACTTTGGGTATGTTTTATATGCACATTGAAACATCAATATTTTTTGCTACAATTAATCTAACGGCGTTTTTCAAACAGGTTTAAATATGAGTTTGAAATCCTTAATATCTAAATTCTGAGGAGTGATCCACCTTGGTGTTTTTCAGACGGAGTAAATATTGAATTTGGAAATTTTCGCATCGGTTTATTTCCGATATTTTCGCGCTAATTGAAGTGCGAAAAGAAAACGTTCGCGAGCATTTTCTTTTCCATTCAATTATAAAAAATCAACTGATTACTGCGAATTAAAGACAAAAAGAAATAAATATGGAAAGAAAATTTCCAGTTTATTGTATATTTCGACGGCATTTTCGTTGCGTATCAAAACATCTGCTTGACTAAATATTTTGTCAACCTACAGTGTTATCATAAAAGTATTGATATAATGTAAACTTCAATTTACATCTAATAAACTTTTTATACACCATGGTTTTATTGTTGTATTGTCTTGACCTCTTGCTTGAGGTCATATTCAGTATAATTACCTGTCTAACAGACCGGTGTGTTAGGCCACACAAATTAATTTAATAGATTCTCATCCCCAACGGCCCCTTTTTTCTAAGCTCATTTTTTTTTATTTTCAATTGTTCATAAATTTTCTTTAAATTCCTATCAATTTTAGTGAAAATCAGTCCAAAAAAAAAAAAAATAAATAAATAAAATAAAACCCTTCCACCAACCCAAGATTTTTTGTTACAGGTGGATGAGAATCTATAAATTAACTTGAAAGGGCCTTACCTAAAAACGGCAAAATATTGTTTTATTGAACATGTGTATTTTTGAACTGTTAAATCAATACACAATATACGTAAAGCACATGAAAGAAAAAAAACCGAATAGCATAATGGCTAAAAAACCATGACATGCAAATGAATATGACGTCAAATATCGACGAAAAGTGAAGACTGCAATTCACAAATCCATAGAATTAGATAAAATCACGAAATTCAAATGAGACAACATTTCTTAGGATAGGAAGATTGTGGTCACAAAAGGGGATATATCCCTTATCTGTAAAAACAATAATGAAAGTTGAATTTAAATTTCGTTGTTTTTTGTTTTGTTGATTCTGTTTTATTCATTTCCCATTAAAACAAGTAATTGGAGTTTATTTCAAGTGTTGAAGACTACAATCTTCCAGTCCTAAGAAATGTTGTCTCATTGGCATTTCAGGATTTTGGTTAATTCTATAGATTTATAAATTGCGGTCTTCACTTTCTGTCAGTTTTTGTCGTCTTATTCATTTACATGTCATTGTGTTTTAGCCTTTATCCAGCAATATTTTAATCAAACATAAAGGACAATAAACATGCATTTTTTAAAAAATTTTCTTCACGTATATATATTGTGTCTGGATTTAACACTTTGAAATACACATGTCTAAAGAAACAATATTTTGCCGTTTAATTGTTACACACCGGTCTGTTAGACAGGTGATTATACTGAATATGACCTCGAACAAGAGGTCAAGGCAATACAACAATAGAACCATGGTGCATAAAAAGTGGCCTGTAACCGAATATAGAGGCCACTTTTTCAATAGCTTTGCTGGGGGTATTATTGTACAAATATAATGAAATTTGCAGACTTGGTTTCACACTGTGAAAGTTATCATTCTGTTAATAAGATACCGTTTATCACATAAAATGAAAGCCATTAAACAAAACAAATCCTCGTTTCAACTTATACATACATAAATAATTTTTTCATTAAAAATTTACATTCATGCCAAAATATTGTCAATATGATATGTTACTATGCTACAGTTAATCAGGTTGGGTTTAATCCCTATTGGGATAATATATAACTTTTGGGAATAACCTATCCCAAATGGAGATTACGTTTCGCGATTAGGATGAATGGTTATATATATCCAAATTGGGATAAATGACAGGTTATTCGTCAACTACATTTTAGAGGTTAAATGGCAAATAATCAAACATGAAAATTATAAATGAATACTGTTAAAGGTTTCAAACATTTCTGTTGTAATAGGAATCTTGTAATTTGTTTGCTGATTTATAACTGAAATCAATCAGTCGCTTTGATGTACTGATTACTAAACTTTTAACGACTTTACAATTATTCTCTGCTGCTTTTTCATAGAAAATTTTAATCATATCCGTAAAGAAACACATTGTTATAGTTTAAGCAAGGTAGCTTTTGGCTGTTAACTAAATGAATGAACATGATGTTTGATTTCTTCCAAGGTTTCCAGCCTTTGAACATATGAAAAAATATGCCATGAATGCAGTGTTTTAACCAAAGCGTTTGAAACTAAATTATTTTTTTTAAGTTATTCTTCAGCGATATCAAAATACATTTTTCACAAATTTTCCTATCCTCCTTTTTTCATTACTTAACCATTTACAACAGTGATAAATTTGAAATAAGATGAAATTAAATGTATGATTTTATTTTGTTTAAATGTCTCTGCTCGTGAAATTTAGCATCATTTAAAAGATGACAATGTGTTTTTTAATTACTAAATCATCGTTTCTATCATGGTTTGTGCTTCATACCGCGACATTTATGATCCATGAAAAATTAAGCAATTATCCCAAATTGGATATTCCAATTTACCCCATTTCGGATAAGTTATAAAAAAATGGGATATATTATCCCACTTTGGATTATCCATTACCTGTGAATTAATAAATAAGCATTAAAGGGTCGTATAGGACTGTTTAAACAGCGCATGGTAGCAACAAATCAAAAGTTGAAGGTGTTGACTAAATAAGGTAGCAACAGTTCTATTGATTCAGCATCGCTGAACTAGGCCATTGCTTTCAGATGCTAACGTTATTACATTAAACTAACTATTGAACACCTCTGATTAAACACTTCTAGCAACAGGATTAGTTCTAGGGCCTCCGTGTACAGAGATCACAGGGTAAGTTCATAGGTAGTTTTGAGATTTATACCGTTTGTGCGATGTAGTCATACTTCATAAACTGTGTCCGCGTGCAGAATATCGACTCCTTTTATATTTCACAATAAAAGTACAGACTCATTGTTGGTTGTATAGAAGATATGATTTCTTCTCCTATCCATCTTTATATTGTTATCAAAACTCGTTGTAGCGGTTGTCTAATCCTTCCTGTTTTCATAATATGATTTTGTTCTCGTCCTACTACTCTTCGAATCAAACTCTATATATACAATAAATGAATTCAACAGTGAACTTATGAGGACAGTATTGTGATTTCAACCAAAGGACCATTGAAAACAATATAAAAATGATAATAACTGTTTACATGTAAAATGTATAGGAGAAATCTGGGAAGGTCTTCTTTTTAAGGGTATCAGATTACACTATTTTCAAAGGCGTAAAATAGAAAGATATCCAATGATATGTTCCAATGGAACATAGGGTTTTGCTTGCAAATATGCACACATGATTATTTTATCAGTCGAAGTCCTCAAACGAAACTTCAAATTGAAGCCACACAAAAAGACTACACATCATGAGAGCTTTGTTGACTTCTGACGCAATTGGAAAGCATGTGGGCTAACAAGCAATTAGACGACTTAGAACAACGACAATGAGAGGAGACGGAGTCCTTAGACAATTTTGATCTAACTAATTGATTATCTATACTACAATAATACAAGCCTTTTATTTTGATTCGTCGATGCCAATTCAAGTAACTTAATACCGAAGTGTATATAAATCTAGCTTCTGCAATTGGCCCTTTTGACAACTTATGTCCCGTCAGTATAGATAAAATCAAAACTATTGGAATACTCAAATCAGAAAAATTGTACAATAAACAGTGAAATGATATTGCGTAAATATAATGTTTCTAGAAATAACGTGTAAAACCAATCTTTTGAACAACGCTTGTATTTTTAAGTCCCCATCAGGCTTACAACTATTAGCGTTGGTTACGCCTCATAGTAATTTCAAGATGGCATCTAGTATCGATAAGAGACACGACCTGATACAGAACTATCAGCCATAATCTTAAAAAGAAAGCTAAAATCTGCAAAGGACAGAGCCATTTATGTGGGAGATATTCCTTAGTTTTCAAAAAAATTATAATTCTCCCGATAAAATCCGCTTTTGAGTCCAGTACCGAAGTACTAAAATTACTTGGCTTGTGAATATCCTCTGGAACAAAAACTGCACCAGCAGTTGCATCGACCCTGTGGTAAAAGTTACTCTGTACCAAACTGACTATAATTTAGCTTCTGCATATAGCCAGTTCGAGGTAAAAGAGACCAGTGATACACCATTATCGGTATCATAAATGGACCCATATCTCTACATTGACAACTCTGGACGTCGGAAAACTTTTCGACGAGCGTGGTGATTTCGACTCTCCAATAGTGAACTTCCCGTTTTTGAGTATTAATATTCAGTCACTGTTGCAAATAACTAACTACCGAAGTTACTGTAAATTTACTTTCTGCATATGCGCATTTCGACAACTTATGTCTCATCAGTGCAGATAAAATCTAAACGTTTGGAAGACCATAAACTCAAAGATGTTTAAAAACTGATAGAGAACAAATAACCAAAGTGATCTAAATGTAAAGCCAAAATCAGCTAAGGACAGAGCTTTGCACGAGGTTTTCAATAAAATTTACAAAATTTTAGATATTGTAAGGTTTCAAAAATAATCGGCTTTCGGGTCAGCACCGAAGTACTGACTACTGGGCAATTGTCACTACCGAAGCTTTACGGTTTGACGTCATCACGATTTGAAAGACCGTTACGATGTTTCTTTTTTCACAAATGAGAAGGGATATTTTTTGGTACATGTTAGATCCAGAGTTTATTAACAGCCTGACAAACACCGACTGTGACAAAACGCGCTCACCCTTCAGGAGCACCTGATAATACCTCATTTTTGCATGTCGGTTATCATAATCTAGTGCTTTAGTTTTGTGGTGTTCTGGTCCATTTTTGTTTTATTTGTTTTGCCTTTGTTTTGCTGTCGCAATGAGTGTTGGATATGAATTGCCGTGATTTAGGATTTTTTGATTTTTGGAATTCCCTCTTCCATTACTTTTGCTTCGGTATTCGTTTGCCGATGTTTTCGTCAACTTCTTTCTCTTCAATGCAGCTAAAATCAAAATAAAAAATTATACAAGACCTGATAGAGAAGTAATAGCCATAAAGGTCTAATTACATTTGTCGACTAAAACTCAGTATTTTGAACATAATTGATGATAAATGGGAACTTTAACATTTCCGATGTGTCCAAAGAAAACTTGTTTTAAATCATTGCTTAGAAAAATAAAAATTGTATAATGTGACAAACCTTAAATACCTAAAATCTTACCCCTACCCCAACAAATTTTCCCTACAATTGTCAATTTTGTTTTCAATGTTGGGATAAAAATAACCAAAAAAACACGCAAAATCTGCGTTGGTTATAACAATGTTACATATATTTTAGGATGATATTGATATTTTAAATACCATTTGTCAGCTTATTTTGTCCAAAATTGATGTGAAATTTAAATTTTCAGCATATCAGATTTGTCCAAAATTCTCTTTTTCTTTTAAATCGTCATGTGTGTCAAATTTGAGGATTTTTCATCAGATATGCCAATTTATTGTTCTAAACGTTACATAAGTTATCTTAAAGCAATATTTAGAAAAACAAGGAGTGTTCAGTGTGACTCTATATACCAAAACCAAAATCCGTACCACTACCCCAACAGCATTTAAGTTGAAAATCTCCAAAATATGCCTGTCGTTCGGTATTTTAGTATTTTACATATATATGAAAAAAAAGATTCCAATGTTTTACTTCTTTTACAAAAGATACATTTGACATATCGTAATTATTGAATTAAAACTCCAAAATATGGGTAAAATTGAATATTTTTTGCCATTTTCGTAAAAAAGGGAATATTCAGCATTACAGAATTTTACGAAAATGCAAAGTTGAATTGTTGAATAACTGCTCATTAACCACGCGTTCGATCTTATTTGTGATACACAGGAGTTTCTGTGTATTTTGGTGTCTGAAAATGATGTCATTGGATCTTTATACAATGTTTAAGCTTTTCAGGCTGAATAAAATGAAATAAATTGTGTTAAATATTTGTGGGAAGGGGTAAAATGTATTCAATTTATGAGAGTGTAGGGAGTCTTAAATGTCAAAAGTATACTACAACATGTATCTGATAGCTTAGATATATTTGATCAACCTTTTTAGTCATATATCAATTTCATGAAGTATTTACATCTCTAGATCAAAACAGCAATTTCAAAATTTTGAAAAAAATACGGAAAATTCCAACTTTGCATAAAATTTCAAGAAGAAGGATCAGAGAGAGACTCTTAAAATGTTTAATTCTACTTAAAACTGTATGTCAGCTATAGTTACATACAAACAAGAAATTGCATTAGACATCTTTTCTATCATTTAGGGCCTGAATATTTTCCCTTAATTTTAAGGGAGAGTGGTTCAAAGTTTTGCAATTTGTGAAGACACAATAAATCTGAGACTTAACTTTTTTCACACAATTTTTTGCTCACATATCACTGAAAGAGAATAAATTGTCTTAATGGGCATAATTATGCAGAATCCAAATTAACAGCAACGTCGGTATTTTGTTATTTATTACCACTGGGTTTGCCCCTGCTTGTGGACTATTAGTCCCCGAGGGTATTCACCAACCAGAGCCAGTACTTGGTCGCTGCCCCGAAAACCGATTTTATCTGGAAATTTGCAATATTTTTTCATTATTTTGTGCAAAACTTAGCAGTATCTCCCTCTTACATAGCTCTGTCCTTGGCTGATCTTGGCTTTTCGATTTAAATCTTATTAGTAATTTGTTCTCTATCAACCTTTTCATATATTTTTGTACATAAATTTCCAAATAGTTGTTTTTATCTGCACTGAAGAGGCTTAAATTGTCGAAATGCGCATATGCAGTATCCAATTAACAGCAACTTCGGTATTTTATCATTTATATCATATATCATTATTTCACTGGCATTTATAAGATATGTATTCAAATCTGAACGATCCAAAAGTCAGAAAGTATAAATTGTGAAAATATTTAAAATTTTACTTAGTACTTTGATGGTCTTATTTTCCAACACTGTATCATAATTGATAAAATCTAGATCAAATGATGAAATTTATTTATCTGAAAGGAACTGACAATTAAAAAATAGTAATTTCCGCATTTTGTTTGCAGGGGGAGGGGTACATATTTGTATTTCCAGATAATAAAACTGGCGGAAAGTGACCAATCTTATGTTCATTGTAAAGAACATTAAGTTAGCTTCAATTCTGTTCTAAATATCAGTGGATCTAATCTTCCTACAGAATACTATGAAGCTTAAAAGATGAAATTCGGGTTAAAACGGAAATACCAGAATTCTGTACGATTTACTATAACAGTGGCCCTATACTGTCTATGTGTGCAGGATATATTCGTGTTAGATGTTACATGTTCTATTTTGAAGGAGGAATATAAAAGGACTGAAGAAATTAGTCTGGGTCATAAGTGTGTGTGTTTGAGTGGAAAGGAGGGGGCACGGAAATCGATTTCAGCCCATGGCCTACAGGAATGGGTTAAATTTTACAAGTCCGCAGTTTGTCTCAAAGGTTTAAAAATGAATACCAGTTACAGACCATACATGCTAAAACGATATTACATCCATACTTTAAGGTTATATATTTATAATTAATTTCTATAAGAAATGTACGTCTCAACAACAAATCAGGGGAAATTCTAGAAAACTCAAAAATCCCCATTTTGTACACATTTTTGGACAGAAATGCCAGGTAAAACTCATTTTAATAGTTAAATTTTACTAAATAGGTCTCCTGTATATCAGATATAGTGAAACCTATACCCCATATTAAATAAAGAATTATATTAAAATTGTGAATATTAAATGTTTTCATTTATTTTAGAGGGTAGGGGTGTCTATTTCGACATATTTGTAAACCTCACAAAATATTTTGGACTCCAATTGTGGCTAAAGCTTCATTTAACATTATTACATAGGCAATTAAGAGATATATATCCAGATTGTTACGATTCTTACTTTGAACAACAAAATACCGAAATAACTGTGACCTTTATTTCGGCATATGCGCATTTCGACAACTTATGTCTTTTCAGTGCAGATGAAAAGTCGAAATATTGAAAATATTGAAAACCAAGAAAGTTCCCATTTTTTCAAAAATTTTGACATAAAAATAAAAATCTTTGGACTTTAAAGATGTTATTTTTCTACCTTGGTACAGAACAGTTAAGTACGTTACAAAAAGTACAGCAAAATACCAAATGTTTATATCGAAAAAGGCAGTGAAAGCCAAAAATCCTTCCTATTTATCGTTTTTGAAGGAGGAAGTGTATATTTTTTGTATCCACAGACCACAGAAAAGGCGTAAAATGCCAAATATTATTTTCATTGTAAAGATTATGAAATCAGCTTTCATTTGATACCAAAATTTGGTATATTTCATCTATCTATAGAAAATTTAGGAACTAAACAGTTTTCAGTGAATACGAACCTCACCGTTCATTGAAGATCTTAGGGTGGCTTTGTGTTGTTATCACTCCCCATTTGGGTCGTTGTCTCTTTGACACATTCCCCGTTTCCTTTTTTTCTGTATAAGAATTTTCAGTGGTGTACTATAAAAGTGGCCCAATTCTGTCTTTGCGTGCAGGTAAGATTCATATTAACATGATTTATTTTGAAGAGGGGACATAGGAGGACTGAAAAAAACGGTCAGGATGGAAAGTGGGGGGGGGGGGGGNGGGAGAGGGGTGCACGGAAAGTGATTCCAGCCTATGACCTATATCTTCAGTTCAGACAAAATAAAACTAATAGGAAGACCCTTATCCGAAAATATACAAGACCTGATAGAGAACTGTTAGTCAACAAGCTTAAATTTGCTATTTTCATATCTGTGCATGAGGGAGATATTCCTATCTTTAAACAAAATTCTTAATTTAAGATATTGTAAGCCTCTGATTAAATTTGCTTTCGTTGCCAGTGCCGAAGTACTTAACTACAGAGAAGATGAATGCCCTCGTAGTGTAACAGTCAACCAATTTTTCGTCAGTGTCAATTAAGAAATTAAATTAGTTTCTAACTCCCATATTTAAGCAATATTAAACAACAGAATTGAACATATCGAAAAGGGCTTCATTATACTGAACCATTTTTACTTTTTTCTTGGATGAGTCGTTCTAGTTGTAATGATGTGTTGTTGGAAATATGACCTTCATCTCGTTTTCTTGAAATGTATATTAATATTTGATATTAAAATTGGATTTGTGTTTTTCGCCAACGCTAACAATTGAAAAGTTTAAATAATGCTAACAGACAGACTTAGTGTAAAATGAAATTAGCTCAACCAACAATCGAGAATTGTGCATACCTTCTGATTTATATTTATTATTTCCAGTTGCATGATATGTAATTGTGGTATCCGGCTTTGTGGAATTTAAATCTAAGACTATAGAAGTACTTTCAATATACTTTGTAGTCCTTTGATCTGTGGTTGTTGAGGACTTTGTGGTGGTTTGATCTGTAACTGTGGTCTCTGAACTAGTATCTGAAGAATTGATTATAAGAAAACATCTATCACAATATTTAATAAAAATCATATTCAATGGGACATTGCTCTCTGTGCTTGTTTCTCATTAGACTTACATGTAGTTAACCCCTTGACCGCCTAATTAATCAATTTTCTCAAATATTCCGTCTCGTACGATCATTCAAAAAATTCTTTAATATATATCAGTCCTTTAGGAAAAATTTTTAGTTTTGGCCGAACTCTCATTCAAAAGATTGTTTCTTTACTGAATACTAGGAAGATCATTTCTTTTAACTATCTTCGACTTTTCAATGCCATTTGCTTTTTGCCTACTACCAGACACTTTCCCAATGGAAGTGGCAGTTTGGCTAGCCAGAAAACATGTTTAACCAACCATATTTTTTTAAAATGCCTGTAATAATTGAGGACCATTGCGGCTGACAATTTTGCCGGTGGTTTCCACAAGATTTGTCTTTTTTTCTCATGGACTTCAGCTCTTGACCACTCTGTTCGGTAATTTTGTTATTACCCGCATTTTATTAATCACAAAATCCAAAATAACTGTCAATCCATTTTCTGCACATGCAACACTGGTACTCTGTTATTGCTTTCAATTCATATTATTTTTGTCACTTTTGACTGTAATTTTTATTTTATTATACTTGCATTGTTATAACTTAAAAAATAATATTTAAAAAATAACTTAAAGGGTACATCATTTTTTCCATAAATAATTATTTTTGCCATTTTCAATTTATATTTTCCTTAGAAATAACAAAATACCGAAGTACATGTTCAAAATAACTCAATAAATAAATAAATAATATCATACCGAAAAGATGCAATTTATTTATGATACAGAGAAGCATTCCATAGCTTTTTAGGAAGCTAAAACTAGTTCAACATTGGTTTTCACAACTTGGGAATTCTTCTAGGGATTTGTTTTATTCATCATTTATTTCATTTACCCCTATCTCAATGAGTCTAGGAATTGTATCACTTATACTTTATTGCTATTTGTTAATTAATATTCATTTGTTTAATTATTCATTACTTTTTTTATATTGAAAGGAAAAGGGTGGTCGTTGTTTTGATCTGGATTGGTGGTAGGCTCGCATTGCTGCAGTGTATGCGTTCGAAGCCTATGAGACTGCAGTTTTGCAAGCATATCAACCCAGATAAAACGGTGCAATGCGTTCGTCTTTTTCCCTCAGAAGTGACTGAATTTTTAATTCATTCTTAAATATAGTATATATATACAGCCAATTTTAATATAAATTATGAATGCTGTATATTTGAAAGATACTGGTAGGCGTTGTTTGTACTGGATTGCTGTTAGGCTTGTATAACTGCAGCACATGCTTTCTAAGCCTCTGCTGTTTCAGTAATTCAAATATATCAGTCCAGACAAATCGGCCCAATACGCATGCATGTTTCTTTTCAAGTTAAAACGGGACTGATCATTCTCTAATGAAAACAACCTGTTTGGTGGGTACATACACCATATAACACGTTGTATATAAATACATCGGTAACTGAAATAAAATAAGATATAAATTTGCCAGCATATCAAATAAATCTTGAAAGTATGAAAACTGGAAATTGTTATACTAATATACTTACGCATTTGACAGAAATATTTTCCTCAGTATTGTCATGTACGTTTCCTTAAATATTATAATTTCATACATTTTTCTAACCTCATTTTTCACGTCTTCAAGGATTTGACATAACCAGATTTGACTCAACCCTGGATTAACTCACTGATAGTGTGACGGTTGCCGCTAGCGGAGCAGGACATGCTTACCCTTCCGGAGCACCTGATGTCACTCTCGGTTTTAATGGGAGTTCACACTGTCAGTGGTTTTAGTTTTTTGTGTGTTTTCTTGTATATCATACTGTAAGATTTTAGTTTTGTCTTCGTTATTATATTCGTGCTAATGGTTTGTCCTGGTTAATGTTTTAATACTCAAGAGACTTACAAAAGCTTTTCAAATTTTTACCTTGGTACTGTTTGAGGGTTAGAGAAGTATCACGTACCATGGATTTTTATTGGTTTTGCCTACGGGTTAGAAAATGGCAATTCCAATCAGCCTCAAATCGGAACTTTCAAAACGATATATACCTCACTGATAGTGTCACGGGTGTCGCTAGTGGAGCAGGACATGCTTACCCTTCCGGAGCACCTGATGTCACTCCCGGTTTTCATGGGAGTACACACAATGAGTACCTTTGTTCTTAATGATATCTTTTTATTTCCGTGCATTGTAGCTGTCTCACGTCCTTGTTTTGTCTTTGCTTTTATCTGTTACCGCTTTTGCCATGTCTTTGGACTTCAATTTTTGTGGTCATTGCTTCCAATGTTCCTTCGGTTTCTACTGCCGTTGTTTGATATTTGTCCAACAATTGAAATACTGCACCTATTTTGTTATTCTTATGAATAACTTCCATATACCTTTCAATTCTGAATGATTCAATAATCCACGTGACAAATATGTTCTAGACAGTCTAACTCTTGTATTGTTCGGCCTTCTCGATATGTATGTTTGTTTTGTTGCTTTGAATATAACCTACATAGCTGTTTACGTCCAATCAACTTACCATGCTATTCTTATCATGTAATGTTATTTTACCTCTTGTAATTGATTTCTGAGGATTGTAAATAAAATGTTTGTTTGCATACACATGTAAATATGAGTTACACTGCTTAGCTTTATTATCAAATATTTAACCCCAAGAGCTACGAAATTGCTTGGGTCCATAGCTACATGTTGTATCACACAAAACGAAATCCACCAGTGGAGGTATACTCCGATTCATATCAATACTGTTTACAATTGACATATGATTTTAGCGTGAGTTAGTCAAAACAGGGAACTGTATAACTACAGTTATCTCTCGTCAAAAGTAACATTATCATACAACAGTTATTATGACCCCCTTCTGATTTTGTTGGTCTTAAATAAGTGGTTAAGCAAATCATATGTGCAGTATTTCAAACCAACAAGCCGGTAAACTTTATTATCTAAATTTTGAATAAATTAACATGTTTTGCCTGGCTTATAATCGGTAAAATTACATAATAAACAATTAAAATGATTGATTTGCTCACGACTAATGTAGGTGTGAAAGAAATTTAAAATAACATTTTGTAAATAGAAAATTTTTGAAGGCATCCATTGCCTTTTTAAAACATAAAGAATAAGTATTTTTCAGCAAAATCCGGTCATGCTTTTGTCCGCATTATGATTATTTGTTTGACTTTGCTTGACAAGACTAATTTTGGAAATCTCCTAATAAGCTATAAATATTTAAGGGCTTTATATAATGAACTGTTAAAACCAAGTGCTGATTTAAGTGACAATTAAAAACAAATCATCAGTTTTTTACAAAATGTTATTGATAGTTTTCAATGATAACTTTTCACCGATTTTTCTTCTGAAGATATTTAAACTTTCCACAATCAACACCCTCTACTTCCAAAGACAATCAGTAAAAGCATTCATTCAAGTCGTTGCACTTTTTTGAAAGCAAAATGCTTTGATCGATTTTATACTTTTTGAAAATTCAATTTCAAACAACTTAGCAATTTAACATCTAGCTTTGGAACCGTAGCTATAATGGTCTTTGTGTTCAATTTTCGATAGTTGCGGACCGTAAAGTTACGAGTTTTCCCTTATAAAAACTTGCGACTCTTGCGACACGAATTGTGTCGATCATTTCTGGGAGTTTTATGTTTTATGACAACCGGACGCCATGCGGAGGCAGTCGCATGCACGCATTTCGTTTCTTGAAATGATTTCTACAACATTCCATTTTTGTTTAACAATAAATATTAATTTCCTTCTCATAACAAACGTCAGCCTTTGGGTCATACCGCCATCGGCCTAAAGCAAATATTTTATCAATCTCTGACTTAACTAATAAATTCTGCAAAACTTTATCAATGCAAATAATTAATTCATATGTATTTGAAAAGTATTCTCTGTGAATTTTGAGATATCCGTTCCGGACATGATGCTGCATTAAGTTCAGACTCTGGAAATGTCATATGACTTCGATATTCAAGATTGCAGCAAAAGTAGGCAGGATTACATTTTTTTTCTGACAATTTCCTTCATAAATAGAAATATATGCTTCTGGGTTTTGTTTGCAAAAATATTGATGATCTCCTAAATACTTTACACCATAACTAAATTTAAACAATTTTTCATATTGGCAGTATTTGGCATTGCACAATATCATGTTCTCCTTTCAAACTTGATGACGTTGTTATACCAAATCTATTTAGAATTATTTCAATTGAATTTTCATAACTTAGAAGGCTTGATATCATACTCAATGGAAATTATGTCCTAAGCTAGCTGTCAGTAACTGCGAGCATTTGTCCAGACAGTACCTGTGTGTATTGTCTTCATGTTTTATGTACTTCAAAGTAAGGGTACTCGTCTTGATTAGTTGGACTTTTTTTAGTTTGATTTTTACTGTGAGTCTTTTTTGTGTATTTATTTTTTAGCCATTCACCAAACATAGGGGGCGGGTTTGGACCAAAGAAAACGAGTTTAACCCCACTACAATTTTCGCGCCTGTCCCAAGTCAGGAATATGTTGGTCATTGGCTTGTCCTTGTCATCTTATAAAATTTTTGTTTCTTGATATTTGGGTTATTAGATGTGGTTTGTTTCCATTGATTTATTCACTTTTTTTACCTTTTTGGGGCCATTTAGGGCTTGCTATATGGTGTGAGGTTCCTCACTGTGTTGAAGACCGTACGGTGACCCCTAGATGCTTTGTTTAGGGTCGTTTTAACCTGGATATGGGATGTTGTCTCCTTGACAGTTACCCCATTTCCTTTCTTTTTCATATATATGACTCACCTTGCATAATTAAATGTTGTAAGTATAAGACAAATATTGGAAGAAGCGAAATAAACACACTTTGGTACGCGTTCTCGGTGTCCGGATTTAACAAAAAGTTGCAAAAGTCGAAAGTTTAATACATGGGGAAATCCGTAGCTCTATGGTCCGCCAAATCAGAAAAAAAAAATTAAATGACCTATACAGCTCCGGTTCCGCAGTTCGTTAACATCCAAAAAAAAAAAAAAAATAACAGAGCTTCTTCTTATATTTGATAGAATATGACTTTCTTTCCACTTTACTCAAAATTTACTCAAACTTTTTCAGAAGTTTTTGTAGAAACTCAAAAGACCAGTATAAATATTAGCATATTGTTGAAAATTATTTTTTCTGGTTATTTTTTTTAAAGTTTTGTTCTCCAAGGAATTTCGCACACGCTTCAATACAAAAATATCTGATATAGGAGCTATCCGTGTGCTTAAGATTATGTAGTTAACAATGAAGGGATATGGAGTAAATGCAAATGAGACAAAGTCTCTACAAATACATGGTTATAATAAGCAATGGAACAACGCTTTTATTGTTGTTCTTCATCTTGAAGTCACCATGAGGCCTTCAACAATGAGCTTTACTCATACCTCATAGCAAGTTCAAGACGACCCCTAGCACCGGTTTGAGCGGAATTCATTGCTAATTGTCGAGCAACGCTACATCCATGCTTTTTAACCTAATGATCCATGGATGTGGGATCGTCAACAAACATAAACTTAACTGGCAAAGTATTCTTTCAATCGCTGTCATCCACTGCCCGACAAAAAGACGAGAAAAGACGATCACAACATCCAAACAACCACGGGGCACTCATCGAGCCAATTGTAAGAAAACTTGGCATAATAAAATCATGAGATGTGGGCACAATTAACAGGTGGTCAGAATAACAATTTTAGATTATAAAAATTAAAAAGGGCCAAAATATGAAAGTGTGATAGCGTATCCATATGAGAGATTCTCTCAAGAACAAGTACACCATAACTGAAATGTATATAGAGCATACATCTCTCTCACGGGGAATCTTTTTACGGACTCCACACTGCAGGAAAGACAAACTCCAGTCTAAAATTAACAATGAAGGGATAAGGAGTAAATGCAAATGAGACACAGTCTCTACAAATACATGGTTATAATAAGCAAATGAACAACGCTTTTATTGTTGTTCTTCATCTTGAAGTCACCATGAGGCCTTCAACAATGAGCTTTACTCATACCTCATAGCAAGTTCAAGGCGGCCCCTAGCACCGGTTTGAGCGGAATTCATTGCTAATTGTCGAGCAACGCTACATCCATGCTTTTTTACCTAATGATTCATGGATGCGGGATCGTCAACAAACATAAACTTAACTGGCAAAGTATTCTTACAATCGCTGTCATCCACTGCCCGACAAAAAGACGAGAAAAGACGATCACAACATTCAAACAACCACGGGGCACTCATCGAGCCAATTGTAAGAAAACTTGGCATAATAAAATCATGAGATGTGGGCATAATAAACAGGTGGTCAGAATAACAATTTTAGATTATAAAAATTAAAAAAGGCAAAAATATGAAAGTGTGATAGCGTATCCATATGATAGATTCTCTCAAGAACAAGTACACCATAACTGAAATGTATTTAGGTCCTATTTTGCTCTTGGAGCTACGAAGTACCTGAGTACTTTGATTAAAAAAATAAATGTCGTCTTTGTAATAGGGACGCCTGTCGTTGGAAAAGCTGTGTGACATAAAATTCTTAAGACCAACAAAGCCAAAAAAAAAAGAAATTCAAGACTATAACATAACCGAGAATAATATTGAAATAATACACAAACTATTTACATAATACAGCTGTAAAAAGCTGAATTAAGATCTTACCGTCAGACGTAGAAAGCACCTTAAGAAAAATGCTAGGACTTGTTCCTCTTCCTTGACTATTTACCACGTGATATTTATACTCTCCGGCATCTTGTGAGTTTAGATTGTTTATTGTCAAACTAGGATTCTCTTTTGTACCTTCCTTAAATTTATTGGAAATATTGATGTTTTTATCATATTTTGTCCAATAAGCATCAAGAACACTTGTTCCTTGAAGGACCATACTTTTTAAAGTTACTTCCTCATTTGTGTAAGCACTGTAGAAAAACTGTGATCCACCCACGACAGGTATGTCAAGAACTGGAAAAGGCAAATCAAATATTGCTGAACAATTTAGAAATATACTAAAATGAGAATATCCATTTGTTCTCTTTTTCATGCACGAAGTCTTTATATTACGATGTAGGCATTTAGATGTCGGACTGATGCATTCTTTTTACCATTCTTTTTACTTTTATCTTACTTGTACCTGTAAATCTACTATAACAACGAGGTGGAATCAAATAAGTACTAGTGCGGATATTGAAATCCATATATCTTGTAAGAATTTGAAGTCATGGTGTGAAACTTTTACTGCCGTTATCCTTTTTCTTGTATCATGTATTTATTATATTAACCACAAGATGTTTCTACCAATAATCCTACTTTGATAATCAGAAATTCGGAGCTATATATGAATCAAGTAAAATTATAAAATATGTACATGTATATGTCGATCTTATATATGGCTTTTCACATATTTCTATGCGTTTTGTCTTCTGAGAACCCCATGTGTCCCAAAAAGGGCACACACGACCAATGAGAACAATTTAACATAAGAAGTATTCTTGTAGCTAATATTTTCGAATATTTCGGGTTTCAGCAGGCGCGGATCAAAGCAATTAGAGAGGGGGTCCTATTTGAAATGAAAGGAAATTTGGCCGAGCGGAGAAAGGGGCGAACGTTTTTGGAGGTATTTCTAGATAAAACATCAGGATATGCAATAAAAAATACATCATTGTCCAGAAAAAAGAGGGAGTTCCAACCCCAAGTATCCCCCCTTTTGATCTGCAAATGTTCAGTAAAGCGAATTGATAGGAGCTCATAATCTTAGACGCTAATCGTCATCATGGCTGTATATTTTTTTCATTTTCTTTCACCGACCACATAAAATTATGACAATAATTTCCACATATTCGGTCAACTTGAATTTGAAGCAATAGCTAACATAATTGGTATTGCAAAACATATAACATTTCTCGCGAGTAAAGATTTTTGGGGTAATTTCAAAACACCCGGTTTCAATGAATAAACAAACAGATACGGAAGTCCATTTAGGTAACTTAGAAAAAAATCAACGATTTTTATGTTTCAAAATGTATATAAATTCAAGTTAATAATTTGAAAAAAATGTTTAAGATGATAACTTGAAAAGTCAACATAAAAAGTTGAAAATTCACGATAAAAGCATGTACTGATTTTGGCTTTCATATTTAGATCTTATGGTTATTTGTACTCTATCAGTTTTTTCACTTATATCGGTTTATGGACTTCCAACTGTCTTGATTTTATCTGCATTTAAGAGACAAAAATTGTCGAAATACGCATATGCATAAACAAAATTTACGGTAACTTCGGTATTTTGTTATTTATTACCACTGGGCCGATGCCTCTGCTGGTGCACTGTTAGTCCCCGAGGGAATTCACCAAACCAGTAGCCAGTGCTTGTACGAAAACCGATTTTATTTTGGAAACTTACAATATCTAAAATTTAGACTACTTTTAGATTATGGCTTTCCATATTATTTGATTTTAATGCTGCTGATGAGAAGTTTCTCCTTGAAATACGTGTACAGCATAACGAAATTTACTGTTTTATGCAACTTCGGTATATTTAGTATTTTTAGAAAATTTTGCTAAAAACTAAGGAGTATCTTCCTTTTGCATAGCTCTGTCCTTAGTTGATTTGTCGAAATGTGCATATGCAGACAAGAAATTTACGTTTACTTCGGTATTTTGTTATCTAAAATTCAACATAAAAAATTGAAACGTTCAGATGATTACTTGAAATTTCTTTACAATTGATTATTATCTTTATTTCTAAAAGCAATAATCCAGGAATTTGCAACTTTTTGCTTTCATATTAAGTTTTATCTTAATGTGCAACATAAAAATCTTGGAAATAAAATTTGAAAGGCCGATACTGGGTTCCATTGATCGACGAAACTATTTTATTCATTCTACATACACTTATTCATATAGTGCTTTTATGCAAATACACCATTCACGAAATTTAGATATGACTGTTACGGTTGTCACTTCTGTTCTTTTTAATCGCTTTTCAAATCGTTGATTCTGCTTAAGGATAACATAGGGATAACCACAATTGCGATAAATGACTAGTTTTTGTGAATTATATTCTGAAGTTTTAATGACGGCTCATTTTACATTGAAATTATAAATTCAAAGCGTTAGAGCTTTTATCAAAAGGTTGATGCAGCTGATCGATTCATAAGTGATAATAAACAGTTGTTATTATTACAGAGAACGTAAGTTTTTTTTAGAGCTAACAATTATTCTGTTCTCAGGGAAAAGTCTATTTATCATGATGTTCTATGGAACTGCCGTACTTAATGTTTATGGTCCGTTGTGGCATATATATATACAATAAAGTTTGCCGTCGTTATTGTCATCTTAGGGAACCACGAAATCCACGAAAATTGGATGCATGTGTTTCCCCATATGGTCTAATCTTAAAACAATACTACTAGCTGATGGTCATATCGTGGGACCATCAAAATACTACTGTGGTCAAGTTTGGTTCCATTTTGCTCATCACTTTTAGAGTAGAGGACCTTTCTATGTCTGTTTCCAGAAGATCCAATGTTAAAACTATGTTCTTCGGTGGCACCCATCTTGGATATAGTGCTGACCTTAAAAAAAACTTTTTTCAACCAACCACCTACGCACTATTGTGGCCAAATTCGGTTCCATTTAGCTGAGCAGTTTCAGAAGAGAAGATCTTTGAATATCCTCTCTCGTACGGTCGAATGTTAAAAATATTATTCAAGCTGGTGGCCATTTGATATAGAGCTGACTTGAAAAAACAATCTTTTGCAGACAGTTGTGGCGAAGTTTGATACTAGTTGGCTCAGCAGTTTCGGAAAGGAGATCTGTGAAAGTATACTAGAATTCCATAATGTCCAATGTTAAACTATGTTCCCTGCTGGTGGCCACCTTGGATATAGCACAGATCTTAAAAAGGTTTTTGCAGAGGACCTTTTCAAGACTATTGTGGTCAAGTTTAGTTCCAATCAGCTCAATTCATAATGTAGTATCAAAGGAGAAGATTTTTGAACGTCTTTTCCCATAGGATATAATGTTAAATTTATGTTCATCGCTGGCGGCAATCTTGGATATAGCACTGATCTAAGAAACAACTTCTTTGCAGGGGACCATCTAACGACCATGATGGCCAAGTTTTGTTTCCATTGGCTCAGTGGTTTTTGAGGAGAAGATCATTAAATGTGTTTTTCCATACAATCCAATGTTAAAACTCTGTTTCTCGCTGTCAGCAATCTTTTTTGAACTGTAGGGAACCAACTAGGGACCATTGTGGCAAAGTTTGATTTTATTTATCAAAGCAGTATCAAAGTTAAAAATCTTTTATTTTTTTCCCAAGGAGGTTCAATATCAAACTATATTCCCCACTGACAGCTATCTTTGATACAAGGATGGTCTGTAAAAACAGCTTTTTGCAGCCGACCAAATCGGGACTATTGTGGCCAAGTTTTGATCCATTTGTCTCAGTAGTATTAGAGGAGACGATTTTTGAATGTGTTTTTAAATATGGTCCATTGTTCAAACTATGTTACTGGCTGGCGACAATATCGGATAAAGCAATGACCAGAAAAACAATTGTTTTGCCATTGACTACCTAATGACTATTGTGGCCGAATACGATTCCATTTGGCGCAGCAGTTTCAGAGGAGAAGTTCTTTGAATGTTTTTCCCTATAGGGACAAAGGTTGAAACTGTTCCAAGCTGGCGGATATTTTGGATATAGCGCTTACTTGAAATACAACTTCTTTGCAGACTATTCCGGCCAAGTTTGATACCAGATGGCTCATCAGTTTCGGAGATGAAATCTGTGTGTGTATTTTCCCTAATTGTCCAATGTTAAAATTATCGGCATGTTCCCTGCTGATGGCCATCATGGATAGAATTAAACAATTTTTTCAGAGGACTACCTCAAGACTATTGTCGCCAAGTTTGGTTGCAATCATCTCAGCAGTTTCAGAGGAGTAAAATCTTTGAAAGTCTTTTTTCACAGGATCCAATGTTAAAATTTGTGTTCCCCGCTGGCAGCCATCTTAGATATACTGCTAAACTGAAACTAATTTTTTTTTTGCAAGGGACCATCTAAACACTATGATGGCCAAGTTTGGTTCCCATTGACTCAGCAGTTTTGGAGGAAAAGATCTCTAAATGTGTTTTCCCACACAATAGATGCTGAATCTCTGTTTCCCGCTGGAATCCATCTGGGTTCAGCTGTAGGGACCAACTTAGGACCATCGTGGCCAATATGTTTCAATTTGGCTAAGCAGTTTCATAGAAGAAAATCTCTGAATGCTTTCTCCCCATAGGGCCAAATTGTAAAACTAAGTTCAAATGATTGCAGCAATCTTTGATACAGGGATGATCTGGGAAAAAAACTTTTGCAGGGGAACACATTTAGACTGTTGTCACTATGTTTGATTCAATGTGGCTCGGCAGTTTCAGAGGAGAAGATCTTTGATTGTCTTTTCCTATAGGAGTCAATGTTAAAACCATGTCCATAGCTGGCGGCCATCTTGGATATAGCGCTGACCTAAAAAAAAAGCATTTTTTTAAGCAGGACACCATCTAAAACCTTTTGAGGCCAAGTTTGGTTCCATTTGACTCGTCAGTTTCAGAGAAGATCTTTGAATGTCTTTTCCCGTACGGTCAAATGTTAATTGTCGCCATTTTGGATATAGTGCTGAACAGAAAAAAAAAAAAACTTTTTTGGAGACTATTGTGGCCAAGTTTTACGCTAGTTGACTCAGCGGAAAAGAAGATCTGTGGTGTGAAAGTATTTCCCTTATTGTCTAATGTTAAACTATGTTCTCTGTTGTTGGCCAGCTTGAATATAGCACAGATCTTAAAACGATTGTTGCAGAGAACCACCTAAAGACTATTGTGGCGCAGTTTGGTTGCAATCATCTTAGAAGTTTCAGAGGAGTAGAATCTTTGAATGTCATTTCTCATTGGATCCAATGTTAAATTTATGTTCCCCGCCGGCAGCCATCTTTGATATAGTGCTGAACTGAAAAAAAATTTTCTTTGCAGAGGACAATCTAAACACTATGATGGTCAAGTTTGGTTCCCATTGGCTCGGTAGTTTTGGAGAAGATCTCTAAATGTGTTTTCCCCCAAAATTGATACTGAAACTCTGTTTTCACCTAGAAACCATCTTTGTTCGGTTGCAGGAGACCAACTAAGGTCCACTGTGGCAAAGTTTGTTTTTATTTGGCTAAGTAGTTTCACAATTATCTTTGAATGTTTTCTCTATAGGGTCCAATGTTAAAACTATATTTATAATGGCAGCCATCTTTAATACAAGGGTGATCTGAAAAAAAAAATCTTTTTGCAGGGGACCACATAAAGACTGTTGCAGTATGATTGGTTCAATTTGGCTAGGCAGTTTCAGAGAAGAAGATCTTTTAATGTCTTTTCACATAGGGTTCAATGTAAAATTATGTTCCTCGCTGTCAGCCCTCTTGGATATAACGCTGACCTGAAAGCAATTTTATTTTGCAGAAGACCATCTAAGGATTATTGTGACCAGGTTTGGTTCCATTTGGCTCATCAGTTTTAGAGGAGAGGATCTTGAATGTCTGTTCCCACAGGATCAATGTTAAACCTATGTTCTCCACTGGAGCCCGCATTGGATATAGCCAACCACTTAAGAACTATTGTGCCAAGTTTTGTTCCATTTGCATCAGCAGTTTTAGAGGAAAAGATTTTTGAACAGTTTTATCCTTAGGGTCCAATTTAAAGACTGTTCCAAGCTGGCGGTCATCTTGGATAAAGTGATGATCGGAAAACAGTTTTTTGTAGGGGATCACCTAAGGACTTTTGTGGCCAAGTTTTGTTCCATTTGAATCAGCAATTTTAGAAAGGAAGATCTTTGAAAGTGTTTTCCCATAGGGTCAAATGTTAAAATTATGTTCCCCACTGGCGGCCATCTTGGATATATCGATGACCTAAAACAATTTTTTTTGCAGAGGACTATCTAAGGACTTTTGACGCAAAATTTGGTTCCACTTGGCTCAGCAGTTTCAACAGAGAAGATCTTTGAATGTCTTTAACCATAGGAGTTATAAATTTATAAAGTATAGTCCAAGCTGGTGGCCATCTTGGATATACGGTAGAACTGAAAAAGAAACTATTTACAGTGGACCACCTAAGGACTGTTATTGCCAAGTTTTGTTTCATTTAGCTCAGTAGTTACAGCGGAGATGATCTTAAATGTGTTTTCCCATTGAGTGCAATGTTAAATCTATGTTTCCAAATGGCGTCCATCTTGGTTAAGGTGCGAACCCCCCAAACATTGTTTTGTAAGGGACCACCTAAGGGACCATTGTGGCTAAGTTTTGGTTCCAATTTGCCCAATAGTTTCAGAAGAGAAGAACTTTAAATAAAAGTTTACTCCGCACAGATGACGGGCGAACGACGGACGAAAAGTAATGGCAAAAGCTCAATAGAGTCGTGTTAGCTTAAAAAGAATCTCTGCAATTTATGGAGGCCATCTAAGACTATTTGTATTTACCAGAAGTCAGAACAACTTGGCAGAAATAAAGAATTGCCCACAAAGATGACTAAGGGTATTACAATCCATAAATGGAATGATCATCGAGTAACGTTGCTGTTCACGGGAAGTGATAAAATAATTATCATGACTTCACAGAGGCCGCAATATTATACATTCGTACAAAAAAAAAGTGTAATAGTTTAAAGACGTTCTTTGTTATCAAAAATATGAAGTATGGGGAAGTAGTCAATTACAAAATACCGAAATTACTTCTACTTAACTGTTAATCTATTTTCTGCATATGCGCTATTAGACAACTTATGTCTCAAGATCACCTGATACATCGGTGTTGGACCGAAACCACATTGGATTTTTTCAACCTGTGAAAGTTTTTAAGAAATATTCTAAAATCGAGCAATCTCTCCTTCGTGAAAGGTTCTGTCCTTATCTGTTCAGGGTGTCACTTTTTTTACTTGTGTCTTTGATTTTTATCAGCCCCAAAAGAACATAAGTTGCCAAATAGCCATCTTCCGTATATAAAATAAAAATACTGCAATACATGCGTTTTGCTGGTCTACTTCAGAGTGCACCCTTGACGGGACGAGAATTTGCCATTTATGCATTGTATGTAAGTCCAGTGTGAAGTATTGCGTAGTGGTTGGTTTTGTTGGTTGATTTTAAAGCTTATTATTTATACTTTCTTACTCTTCCAAAACTGGACATAGTATTTTCTATTCCGTTTAATAAATTAATATAAATACATTCAAAAAGGAAATACTTACGACAATAATTGTTGTTCCCGGAAGTAATTAGTACAAAGGATTCGTTGCAGAGTTTGACGTCACTTTGTGTTTTATTCTTCTTTATTGTTACTAAAGATTCACCTTTTTTACTTTCCTTTGTACATTTCACATTTTCGTCATGAAGTACAAGCAAACCGTTTTCTAACTGATGCTTCAGAAGATCAGCACATATATTGATCTTAGTCAGAGTTGCTGAAGAATTAGTAAATACAAGATCTAGTGTAGTATACATCTGCAATAACAGAGGTTAATATAAATGTTTAGAAAATAAACGATATTTACCTAAGAAATTAAACGTTTTTCATCAAGAGAGTGCTTTTGTAGGAAAGCAATCTATACACATAAAGTACAAATGTACAAAGTACATATCAACTTTTGGCCTATTAATTTTTGCAGCGTAAACAATTGTTATTCTGACCACCTGTTTTTGTGCCACATCTCATGATTTAATTATGCCAAGTTTTCTTACTTTTGACTCAATGAGTGCCCTGTGGTTGTTTCAGTGTTGTGATTGTCTTCCGTTAGTCTTTTTGTCGGGTAACGGAGGGCAGCAATTGTAAGAACACTCTGCAAGTTAATTTTATGTTTGTTGACAGTCCTGCATCTATGTTTATACAGTCGTGGATGTAGCATTGCTCGACATCAAAAAATGAATTCCGCTTAAACCGGTGCTAGGGGCCGTCTTAAACGTACTATGAGGTATGGGCAAAACGCATTGGTGAAGGCTTCATAGCGACTTCAAGATGAAGAACAAGAATAAAAACGTTGTTCCATTAACAATGAAGGGATATGGAGTAAATGCAAATGAGACAAAATCTGTACAAATACAAGGTAGAACACAGCAATGGAACAACGCTTTTATTGTTGTTCTTCATCTTGAAGTCACCATGAGGCCTTCAACAATGAGCATTACTCATACCTCATAACAAGTTCAAGGCGGCCCCTAGCACCGGTTTGACTAGTAGAGGACGATCACAACATTTAAACAACCACAGGGCACTCATCGAGCCATTGCTTTTTACCATGTACTGTATTTGTAGAGACTTTGTCTCATGGACATTTACTCTATATCCCTTCATTGCTTATAACTTGTCACTTTCCAGGAGGGGTCATACATACTTGCAAAAATTAAGTTATCAAAAATTTGATTAAAAATAAGGAGAATCCCTCTCGTGCAGAACTGTAAGAACCTATCGATTATTTGTTCTCTGTTTTCTTTATACATCTTTCGGTTTAAGGTCTTCCAAATGATTTCATTTGATCTGCACTCAAGAGACATTATTTGTGGAAATGATCATTTGCTGGAACTATATTGACAGTATCATCATTATTTATTTATACATCTTTAAATGGAATTTGAATGTCAACAATCTCTTAACCTGATTTATAGAGATGTTTACTTTTAAACAAATTATTGACGAAAAACTTTACAATACAGTTTAGTTTGCCTTTTTTTGTCTTTGCTTCCCCAATTAAATTAAAACTTAAGGAATTTATTCCAACATGTCTCAAGAAACCAAACGACAAATGAATTAATACAAACGTTATTTCCAACAGTAACTCATTTTTCATTTCACATTGATATTCAGAACTTTTTAACATTTATCTATTTATCTAATCCACCTTCATTTCTTTTTCATAAACAGAATTTTTATTTACTGACTTGTTCTCGTCCTTTGACAAGACAGCTGCCTTATTGTGGAATAGCCTGCCGGTGCAGATTAGAAATGAACAATCGCTTTTATGTTAAAAAAATGGATAACAGGAAACACCTACAATGGCTGTAAATGTTTATGTTTTAAACGCAGTGTTAAAACACATCTTTTTAGACTTGCTTATCTAGAATCTTAACTGCTTACCTTCTTATTTTATTTGCTATAAACATTTGGTTTTAATGCTAGGTTTACACCGCCGATCAGACCAACTCGATCAACTCGACCATGCTGTTTTATCCCGATCAACGTCATAAATTTCATTGATCGAGCTTACTCACGACTTCGGCTCGACTTTTACCCGATTTAGCACGACTAACACTCGACCATTCTCGATCTCCTTACGATTCATATACGACTTATGCTCGACCCTCATTCGACCGACCAGACTTTTTCAGATTGAGCCAGATCATAGCCCGATTTGTGTTTTATTAAGTAGACCTGATCGGGAGAAGATGGTGAAATGGTCGAGTGTGCTCGAGGTTGGTCCTTTTGGTACGTTTGTATATATGGGGATAAAATATGAAAATTCATGGAACAGTTAAGCATGGTGGTAGAACAGCAAAATTTGTGGCCCATGGCCCATCTGGCTGATGCTTCAAAGAAAAGATGGTAACTGTGTTAGGTCTAGATTAGAAGAGAAGGCGAATCTGACACAGAGGATGCATAGTTTAGGCTAGAAATGGAAAATGCTTCAAAGTCATCATTATAGAGGAATGAAAGTTCGATTTAATATACTAGCAGGTTTACCTCCTCAACATTCGTCAGAATGCGACTATGTGATTTTCCTGTCATTATGTAGGACTACTCTGACTGATACATAAAACAGTAGACATATTATCACATGATATCGGTCGTAAATAGATTTACAGTAGTTTCCGTGTATTGCTTTAAACCTGCTTTCTGTAGAAAAATATAGTTTTTAGAAAGTAAAAACAGCAACCGGATGCCCGTTGGGTACATCATTTGCCCATGTGCAAATTTAAAAGAATTATTTTTTTTCTTCTAGTACAAGCTACAAATGTTCAAAATGACATATTTCTGAGAATCATATCTTTAGATACTATGAAGAGTACCAACCTGCTCGGAAGAATCAATATTTTATTTTTGAATTCTGTTTTTGGAGTGCGTATATTGGGTACATCTTGGATTCCATTTCAAATTCTGTCATCATAGCTCTTTATTCCATTGAATTTAAGCCCTCTGCACGCTATTCTTTAATTCTACTAGTAGCATGCAGAATCTGCTGTTCTTTTTTACAATCCTGATATAGCCAGGTTGAGCTTTTGCCATTATTTTGGGCCGTTGTCCATAAACTTTGCATTCAAATATACTCAACCCAGAAACCGCCAAGTCATGATACACCTCGATTGGTTCAATGTAAAAAAAAAACGCCAAGTCGACTTCTAAACAAAAACATGTATAACTGTCAACTGGGAATATAGTTTTAAATTGGATCTTATGGGAAAACTCATTTGAAATATCATTTGCCTCTGAAATCCCTAAGCCAATTAGACCAAACTTGTCACAATTGAAAAATGATGGTCCCTTTTTAAAACTGTCTGTTATATCTTCAGCAAATACAAAACGACCACCAAAGGAAGACAAAGTTAAACATTGTACCAAAAGATTACTACTGGCCCCATTGCAGCCAAAATTGGTCAAAAAGTCCTTAGATGTTCCAATTTCAAAATAGAATCTATCTTGTCTGAATGCAATCCAAGATGGCCGACAACGGGGAAGATAATTTAATATTCGACCTTACATAGATATACAATCAAATATCATCTACTCTGAAACTACTTTGCCGATTTGCCAAAATTGAAAATAATAGTCCTTGTCTGATCCCCATTTGAGATTGTATCCGGCAGATTCTGGTATTAAAGATAATCATCAACCAAACTTGATCACAGTTGTCTTTGGAGTCAGTTGGATGGCTGATTTAAAAACTGAAGTAAGGCACTAGTTAGACACTGAGGCTCTTGAAAGCCTCATGTTGTGCTATTTTGAAAAGATGACATGCACTCGTGTTAAATCGAGTAAAGGTCTTGAGTGGTCGAGTGAAATTCTGATATAGGTCGGGAAAAATCGGGTCATGGTCGGAAAGATCTTGTATAGAAAAAAAGAAAGAATCGTGTTAGTCGAGTAATGCTCGAGTACTAATCGAGTTGATCTGGAGGCAACTCGGCATAAATCGAGGAGCAAATGAGTTTAAGTCGGGTAGAAATCGGCATGATCGGCTAAAATTTTGAAACTCGATCAAGGCCGATCCCTTTTCGACCTCTGCACGACTACATAAAATAAAATGTACCTCGATCACACCCCGATTGATTCCAGACCTGTTCTCGATAAATAAGGCACACGACCTCTTCACGATATTTTTTGACATGTCAAAAATATTCGGGAAGACAGCTCGAGTTCAGCAGAGTTAATAAGATCGCCCCGATTTGGTTAGTAGACCGAACACGAGCATTCAAGATCAGTGTCCCGATCAATGAATATTCATGAATATTCATAGATCGAGTTCGGTCGAGTTGTTTTGATCGGCGGTGTAAACCTACCATAAGATGTAATGTAGATCCATTTTTTCTTATGAGGCATATTTTTAAAGGTTTTTATTATTTTTTTTTTTTAGTCTTTCGAAATTTTATGGCAAACGTAATTTTTTAAACTTTGTGTGTGTGTGTATTTTTAATTGTAATTATATTTTGCTTTTAAAACTATAAATTTGTGGGAGATTATCTTTTATAATTCATAGATTTGTGCATTGTTATATGTTTTATATGTATTTTAAGCGCTTAGTGTAATTATTTGTTAAATAAGCGCTCTATAAATATTATGTAATAATAATAATACAGCTAAATACTGCCAAATAATCAATCCAGCTTCTTATGTCCGTTTTGCTTTTGTGACAAAAACCTTGCCAGTAAAATACTAAGTAAAAGTAGGAATCCATTGCAAACTCAATTTTACATTTTCTGTCGAGACCATTTTATTGTTGTTGTGGCATAAAAATTTTCCATCTTGTTTCTCCCCGAATGCCTCTTTATAAAAATTTCATCGGACATCATCAAATGATATCGAAGCAAAAAGACGGAAAATGAAAAATCTTGAATAAATAAGAGGATTTTTTTTCAAAGGAAGACAAACTGACAAAGATAAAACAAATAAAAAATAATGGAGAATAATGTAAAAGTAAAGCCTTAGCAAAGTGAACCACATAACAAATGGAGATATCAACAGGTAAACCGGAAATAATTTACTCAACACAATGTCATGGCAACAATCACGCTGCCAGTGAATATTTGGTATTTGTCACTTCGGTAATTAATTCTGGGACTACCAAAAATGACTTCTCATTTGCAAAACAGAACATTTGTTACGATATGTTTTAGTCGTTTTCAAAAAAGCCGTTATACGAATAAGGCTTCATACTAACGAGATAATAAAAACTAGATTTAGTTTGCAATTGCTGATGTCGCCCCCTGCAACCAAATCGTTGATTCCATCTTACTCGCAGTGTAAAATCTACCTATAAATCAATTTGCATTGCAATTCGACAAGTCTGGTCTTTTCTTTATTATTTTTATTGAAATTGGACAAACCTAAAATGTTGACATAACTTGGAATGACAGCCATTTTATTTTATTTATTTTATTTATTTATTTTTTAATTTATTATTTTTTTTTATTATTCTTTTTTGTTTACATCGCCAACTTTGTAACAAATATGAATGTATTCTGTCCGGGCATCTCGGAGAACGAAACTTGACACAAATCATTGGAAGAAAGAACGCATAATAATAATTAATGATATGGAAACATGCAAAAATCAATATGTCATCACGGGCGACATAATAAGTCCCATAGGAATCTATTTTGTAAGCATCATCTCTTGCTCCCCAAATTCGACAAAAATGTTTTCAATTAAAATTTAAGAATGCTACGATATCCTCCTCTCAACAAAAGTAAATAATCCGATCGTTCACTGTGCTGTATTTTCATCTATTATTTTGGATTTTACCTCATGTGAACTTTTTTCCCATGCAATCCGTATCTGGGATAATCTACAAGAGAAACCAATATGCACATCTATGAACCCTATATTGGCACCATTTTACTTTAAAAGAACGAATTTACAAGTTAAGCAGACAAGTTATTTATTATATGTGTTACATACATTTCATTAAAAAAAAAAAAAAAAAAAAAAAAAAAAAAAATATCCCAATTAATTTTACAAGTGACGGCGAGGTTTGTTTAATATAATTAAAAAATGCTCACATCAAAGCTTTCTGATCGTGATGATATGTCGGTGATAACAACTTCTCCTACAGCAACGGTATGGTTTATGTTGCAGATTCGATAAATGTCCTCTGTAATATTGACTTTTTTGCTGACAACAGCATTTTGATGATAATACTCGCAATATGAAGCAATTTCTGTTGAAGCGTATTCCACCTCCATTCGTAAAATGTACCATCTATCATTTCTGTCTGAAAAAAAAAGAAAAATCCAAATTCTAAGAAAGACGTAACTTTAAATATGAAAAATCAAGAAATCACAGCCCCGGAAAGATAACAAAACCTGAATCGGATAAAGTCTAACATTCACAAATACAGGACACACAAAGTAGACATACACTAGGTTTTTCAACTAAAACATCGCTATAAATTTTGGTTTCACACAGCAATGCTCTAATGAAGAGAACAAGAAGGGTGTATGGTTCCGTTTGACTGATTTTCTATAAGCGGGCTACTTTTCAGAGTTTGTATGTCTCAAAATTTCATTGCAAATTATTCTTCTGATTTTTCATGTACAATTGATTTTCTTTATTTTCCTGATATGTGAAGAAAATTGCACCCGAAACTGATTAAAACTGCACTTAAAAGAAAAGTACGTCTTCAAAACGCGACTCTTTGAATTTAATTACAAAAATGAGCATAGTTGAGTTTAGATTTTCTTATAATCCAATAAAAAGAAATGCATGTGATATTTTAGCTTGTTATTTATTCCCACCATACCTGAAAATTTACTCTTACTTTAAACAAGATGCATATTTATCCCACGAAATGTCTTTCATTTTATCGACTTTACAACTAATATGATTAGAAGTTAACATCTCTAATAAATTGCAATGAATCCCATTACAACCGATGCATTTTTTTTTGCATTATTATATTAATGTAAACTGTATACATAAGCAGGTCAGTCGAACACAGTCGAACACAACTCTTAATTATATTATTCTTTAATTATCAGTCACTTATGGAAAATTTTGAAGTTTCGGCAGAACTCTGATTCAAGATTATATTTTACTTAATGCTGGGGTGATCATTTCTTTGACCGTATATGACCTTTCAACAACAATTGCTGTTGAGTTGCTACCGGACATTGCCGCAAAGGAAGATGAGGTTTAACCCAACCGTTCTTTGATATTGCTTTACCAATCCTGGACCATTGCGGTCGACAATTTTTTCCGGTGATTTCCACATGATTTTCCACCAAATATGCAGAAAATAAATTCACAGTACATTTGGTATTTAGTCATTTGTCTTCTTGTCTCATGGACTTCGGCTCTTGACAACTCTGTTCCGAAATTTTGTCATTAACCCCCATCACATGCATGAATAAACATTTCCAATCTAATATGATACAAATAAACCCCGTCTTCCTAGAAAAAAAATTAGATTCCGTGACTTAATAGATGTCTTAAGGTAGATGTTTTGTAACATGTATACAGTTGCCTCAAAATTAAATATTTAAGGTGTTATTATGAATTGATCATAAATGTATAAAGATATAGGTATACTGTAAGTATTCTTATTCCTTTGATCTGTACAAACAATAGTTATGGAATCCCTTTTATGCTAATCTTCATTGCCATTTAGTGCTTTCAGAACTGTGAATTCGTTTCACTTATTGCGATATATTTCCAATAAAATGCAAAACCCCATTTTGAATCATGCATAATATCCTTATAAGGATCATACGGTATCGATATTTGTCTCAGTATTAAAAATGTAATGTTGTCATTAATTACACCTTATGTAAGTAAGCTGAATTCTGATTAGTTAATAGCCGTGGTATTTTTTGGAAAATACCACGTTACAGAGACGTTTGTCGTGGTATTTGTCCCGGAGTCATCTGTACGTTTTTATAATAGAGACATTCGGTGCAATTAAACAGATATATCATGAATGTCGGGGTATTGCCAAAAATACAAGTCTTGGGTTTAAATTTCCCTCGCCATTCAGGCTCGGGAAATTTTCCGCCCCGCGACTTGTTTTCTTTGGCATATACCCCTCCTTATCATGATATATCTGTTCAATAACTGGGCATGGCATCGTTCGACAGTTCAAAATGAATTCCGCTCAATCTAGGGACCATCAAAAACTTACTATGAGGTGTGAGCAAAGCTCATTGTTGAAGGCCTTATTGTGACTTCAAGACGAATAACAACAATTAAAGCATTGTTCTGTTGCTTTGTTTTACCATGTATTTGTAGAGACTATGTCTCATTCGCATACTCATACATCATATCCTTTCATTGTTAAATGAAGACTATACCTACCTACACAGCCAGACCCAGGTACTGATGGTGACCATTTCGTATCATTTGTACAGCTAAAATTCTTTGATATATTTCCATCGTAAAAGATATAACCCTCCGTGCAACTTACAGAGCATGTAGTTGTTATGTTTGAACATTCTTTAACCGAGTTGTTCATTGAAGGAAAGGTATCTACGCACCCTTCAGCTGCAAATAATTTCGACTTGTTAAAAGTACAAACAAAATTATATGTTTTAAAGAAAACTTATGAACTTAATAAAGAAAAAAGAAATTAAATGTAGAAATGGACATCTTGAATTTACTGCAATTTCGATATTTTGGTATTGTATTAACTTTTAATGCTTCAATCATTTATTTTTCTTTGCATTTGACTTGCTTTCTTTTTTCAAAAAAATCAGATTGGAATGTGTTCAGTTTTGAACATATTAAGTATCTCGCTTTAGAAAAGACTCAATCTTCGGTGTTTTGGAACTTCCTTTAAGTATTCATTAGAAAATTTTACAAAGGTAACACATTTTTCTTTCACTGACATTTCTCTTTCTCCATATATATACATGTGTAGATTGTGCGTAGTGACCATAACAACAACTTCCAGTATAGGTGTACATTTTTAAACAACACATTCTCAGTTTGCCTTACCTTTTTCTGAAAATGCAGACATCAATACGAATAGACTAAAAAGATGTTGCATATTCATTTCAGCCACCTGCCTACAAAGATATAACATGTTAAGAAATAAAAAAAAACATAAATCCAAGTAGTTCAGATAATTTGATTAAAGCCTGCCTTTTTAACGTTTTATCTCCTATTAAGCTTTCAATAGAATACATTTTAGACCATGTATTTGATAGGTTACTGCCCCCTTCACATACACATTCCAGGCCTCTTATAACCCCAGATCTCACAATTCCCGTAAGAGTAAACCAAACCCTTGCGAATAAGCTTGTTCACGGGTGGTTTACTCGACGATTGGTTACGTATATGGACTTCCGTTTTTGGAATAATTTATGATAACAGTTCCGAATTCTTTGTCTGTAAATGATATAGTTGTAAATTTGATATATTTTTTTGGAAAGTGAAAAACACTATCTCGATTGATATGCTAAATATTTCAGAGTTGCCACTGCCTTTAAACTACATATATTTTTATATACCGTCAACATGTGGACACAAGATTCTTTTTTCAATTTCTAAAATGTCTGTTGTTAACTTGTGACCATTAAAAAAAACTACATGTATATGGCACAGGATTTAATAAATCTGAATAAATCTGGACGATTTAGGACTTGCTATATGGTGTGAAGCTCCTCACTGTGTTGAAGACCGTACGGTGACCCTAGATGCTTTGTTTTGGGTCGTTTTAACCTGTATATGGGATGTTGTCTACGTGACATTTACCCCATTTCCTTTCTTTTTCATACTTCATAGTGTTTTTCATTTTCCAAGTAAAGAACAAAATATATCGAATTCAAATTCACAACTATATTATTACAGTTTTGCTTGCGTGAACCTGTGTATAAATATTATGATTCATCTGCATTTCCTCATATCCAAGCATGAACATTGGTGATCCCAACCTGAAAAAAAAATGATTGCGTGGTCAACGTATGTTTTCGAAATCTTTTCTCTGATCGATAATAATGGAATTTAAGTTTATACTTAAATTCAGTTATCATTGTGGGTCATCCTGTGTTATGTAGTACGTTAGTATTTCGTTGGTAGTTAGGTGTACCGTAAAAGGGCAGGTCGCATTCCTTCACGTTTCAGTTGGGAGCAGACGTCAAAAAATATTAACTGAAAAGAAATCTTGGTTTATCGTCAACATCGCTATATATAACCGTCAGGGAAAGTATAGAATTAAGTTGCTGACACCTTTATTGTTCTTTATTTCTAGTTTTCAGTTTCACATTTTGTGTTTGTTAAATTGAATTTGGTTGAAACGCATGTTACATTTTTATTGTGTCGTATGTAAATTTATTTAATTTTTACAATTTGTTTTCAGTTTGAGGTAAATATTTTTACAAATGTTGGATAAGTTTTATAACGTTTTAAGTATTTAGATTTTCAGATACTGATGTGGTGTTGTATGTATTTATTTGGTTTAAGTGATATTTGATTACTTGATTTTCAATTGATTATTTGATTACCGAAATGATTACTTGATTAAAAAATGATTTCTTGATTACAAGATTTTATGATTAGTTTTTCAAAGTAGATCCCCCTATCTATATCTATACCCTCAAAACATTGGGACTGGCGTACCCTATATGGACAGATAATAACAAGTATTGTTTACTTCAGGTAAGGACAAATGCTGAGAAGATTGACCAGGAAGAGGAAGTCGACTGCAGTACTTGCAGCTCACCAAGCATCAAAACGAACCGTAGTATCATTACCAGTACCAGTTACAGCACCGTCTACATGTAACTCTACATACAGTGTACCGTCAGTCATAACTTCAGCAATGTATACCAGTTCATTTACATACCCTGTTGCCATCGTAACTACGCCCATAACGTATACCAGTGCATTTACTTACCCTGTTGCCACAGTAACAACGCCCACAACGTATACCAGTGCAGTTACTTACCCCGTTGTCAACACAATGCCTAGATCTACAGCTGTTAATCAGACACATGGAATTTTTAGCGGTTTTTCGCCCCTGTAAAATAACTCAACATTTGGACATGAGAAGGGCATGCCACAGGTCGTACCACCATCAACAGATAGCACAGGTATGACTATTTATCAAGAATTTGGTGTTGATGATGACATAGCCCTGAATGTCCCCTTTACTATTAAGGAAAAAATACAAAAGTCTGAATACATAGATTTGGCTTTACTTGTGTCAAATTTGCACAATGATGCAAGCACCGATCAGAAATTTAATATCGTTCAAGGTGAACTAGTGATAAAACCTAGACGACCACAGAATTTCATAAATATAACAGACCACTGGACTTCAGCTTTTATTATCTTTATATATATATATATATATATATATATATATTGTAAGACACACCCTTCACGTTTTGCAGAGTTGTTAAAGTATATGCAGATGGTTAGATTAGGTGCAAAACGTTTGAATTGGGGGATGGGATGGAAATAGTACGATGACCAATTCAGATCACGCAAGGCTCATAATCCTACATCTGCATAGTCCAAGGTTGATTTTGAGCTGTGGATTTTATCTATGAATTCCATAGCTGCACCAGGGACTAAGCATTACGGGTCTCAGACTGCTAATTATAATCAAACTAATGCTAATAAATGTTATGCTTTCAATTTTGAAGGAAAGTGCCTTAAGCAATTTTGCCCTTAAAGACACATTTGCATACTTTGAATTGGTACCCATCCAACCATTAATTGCCAGTGGAAACCGTCAACCGTGCCTACTAGCAATAACACAAGGGCCATAAATGGAAATGCATTTCCCAAATAGAAATTCCCAGGTGGGCGTCAGTTGTCCGGAAATCAGTTTTGGCAACGCAACCCACAATCATATCGACCAAGAGCTGCAGGCCAAACTTTGGGACAGGGGTTTTACTCCAATTAATATTTCTGCCTTATCAAATTACTTAAAAAATTACCCAAATATTCCTGTGGCTTTGGAACTAAAAGAGGGATTTTCAAAGGGATTTCTTTTGCAATACTCGGGACCGAGATCTTCAGTTTTATCAAAAAATTTAATTTCAGCTGTGCAGCTAAAGGATTAAGCTTTAGCTTTTTCGAATAAGGAGATTAAGAAGGGAAGAATGTTGGGCTCATTTCTGTCAAAGCCTATTTCCTCACTTCATGTGTCTCCAATAGGTCTATTTCCAAAGCAGGATGGTGGTTGAAGACTTATAACACACTTATCTTACCCCCCTAATAACAGTGTGAACACATTTATTGATCCCGATCTTTGTAGTGTAAACTACACACCTTTAGATAATGTTTTGAAAATGGTTTACAAACTAGGAAAACATGTTAAATTTAGAAAAATCGACATAAGTTCGGCCTTTAGGTTATTGCCTGTCAATCCTGCTGACTTTGAATTGTTGGGAATAAACTTTAATGGAAAGTATTACATCGATATATGCTTGCCAATGGGTTGTTCGTTGTCATGTGCTCTTTTCGAGAAATTTTCAACATATTTACATTGTTTAGTTGAATTTAAAACGGGATTAGACAGCCTCGATCACTATCTGGACAATTTCAAATTTGGTGGTTCTGCTAATTCAAATGATTGCTCCGTTTTGATGCATTGTTTTTTTTTCAGTTTGGGTGACGAATAGGGCATTCGATTGTCAGATTATAAGACAGAAGGCCCAACAACTGTCTTGAAATTTCTTGGATTTTTTATTGATACAGACCAAATGATGGTTAAAATACCTTTGGATAAGCTTACCAAGTTGAAAAATTTATTAACCACCCTTTTATAAAAAAAGAAGATAATTTTGAAAGTTAGAATCAGTTACAGGGCTTTTTGCATTTTGATGTAAAGCAATCCCATCTGCTCGGGCCTTTATTCGGAGGTTTTATGACCTTATAGCAACTGTCAAATCTAGAATACGTTTTCATTTTGTTAGAATTACCGAGGTAGTTAAAGAGGACATCTTAGTATGGCTCTAGTTTTTGCAGGATTTTAATGGTGAGCGTTTCATTCCTGAAGAATTTTGGAATACTAGACCAAACTTTGGAATTGTTTACAGACAGTTCAGGAAATCTTGAATTGGGGTGTGGGGCTTATTTCAAGGGTCACTGGGCTCAGTATATATGGCCAGTTGATTGGAAAGATTCTCCGTTTATGAAAAATTTATCCCTTTTGGAATCAATCCCAATTATTTTGGCTTTGTTTATTTGGTCAACTAATCTTGCAAATAAAAAAGTTGCTCTTCATATTGACAATAAGGCATTAGTTTCAGTTATAAATAAACGCACTTCAAAAGATAAAATTATAATGAAACTAATTCGCCCTATGGTTTTATTGACAATGGAAAATAATATTCAGTTCAAAGCGCTTCACATTGAAGGTGCACAGAATAAAATAGCTGATAGTCTTAGTCGTTTTCAGATAGAACGGTTCCGGATGTTGGCCCCGCAAGCAGACAGATTTGCAGCAGTTATTCCGGAATATTTTTCAAGATCAGTTCAAACCTGTAGTTGATTATTTAGTCAATAAATCTGTTGCTGACAGTACAGTGCAATTGTATAACAGAAGTGTCATTACATTTCATGATTTTAGGATACAGTTAGGATTAGGTAATATGTGGCCTATACCAGTCTTGGATATTGTTTGTTTTGTCACACACTTGTACCAAAAAAGTCCGTCATATTCGTCTGTTAACTGTTACATATCCGGTATTAGTTTCTTTAACAAAATCAATAATTTACAGAACAATACACAAAAATTTGTTGTAAGGAAATTGTTCGGGGGTATCAAGCGTTCTAACGATATTGGTTCGTCTAAAGTAGGACACTTGCGTATTTATGTAAAAATATGTTGCAATGAATTTAGCGTATACTACCAAATACCATTCTAATATGGTCGCAAATATTACCTCGTTTGTCTTGGGGGTATTCAAGCAATTCTGTGGCAATGGAGAAATGTAGATACCGTATCAATAATTTTGCGGCATCACTTGTGTTAAAAAATGGTGGATGTTACATCAGGCACCCAGACATAAAGGCTAATAGAATATTTTTGTCTGATGACGGTGTACATTTGAATGATTTGGGAACGATATATTTTTGAATGATATTCAAAACGCTATAGTACACTTTCTTAAGTCTTACGAGTACAGTAGAACCTTCCCTATGTAACTTTACATTCACATAGCAAGCTTTACAAGAATTTATGTGCTGTATACATTCAACAATTCATGGACTTTGATTTGACTGTTTGCTTATAGTTATAATTTGTTCCATTTTTGGTAGAATGAAAGTTTGTTTGTATTTGGCACACAGCTTCTGCAGCGAACCCCATATTATATGGCAGTTGACTGTGCAAACTTTGTAATATTTGCACAGTCAATGTGGCAAATTTCGCTGTAGAATATTCAGTGCTTCATTTTGTATATTGAACAGTTTAAGTTAATATGTGTTATACACAGTACATTATAAAAGTACGTTATTCAGTGACTTTTAATTTTGAACTTATGAAAGACATTAAAGTAACAATTTCAACTTTATGGTTGCCATTAGCTGCGGTAACCAAAGAACCCCTGATTCCTACGGTAAATATATCGTGACCCGTGATTCCCACGGTAAATATAATGTTGACCCGTGATTCCAACGGAATTTATATATATGTTTGTTTTATGTATTTTCTAATACAGCTGTGGCCAAATACGCCATTACCTTAATATTTGTTAGTTTTCAATTTGCCCATCTAGGATAATGGAACTTAGTTTTTACTTAAATCAGTTATCATTGTGGATCATCCCGTGTTATGTAGTACGTTAGTATTTCGTTGGTAGTTAGGTGAACCGTTAAAGGCCAGGTCGCATTCCTTTACGTTTCAGTTGGGAGCAGACGTCAAAAAATATTAACCCTCCCGGTCCGTCCCAATTTTTTTGTCCAAGATACTGCTGTGGTCAATTTATTTTTCAGGTTTTCAGCAAAATCGGTATGTAATAAAGTCAACTGAAAGCCTGTTGGAGTTGAAGAACGTTGCTGGTGTAATTTCAGGATGGCATATTAGTCTACGTTTATGACTTTATTCTCAATGAACTTTGGCTAAGCTTACCGTGACGATTCGGTATGTTGCGTGGCAAATTTCGCTGCAGAATATTCAGTGCTTCATTTTGTATATTGAACAGTTTAAGTTAATATGTGTTATACACAGTATATTATAAAAGTACGTTATTCAGTGACTTTTAATTTTGAACTTATAAAAGACATTAAAGTACAAATTTCAACTTTATGGTTGCCATAAGCTGCGGTAACCTAGAACCCCTGATTCCTACGGTAAATATATCGTGACCCGTGATTCCCACGGTAAATATAATGTTGACCCGTGATTCCCACGGAATTTATATATATGTTTGTATTATGTATTTTCTAATATAGCTGTGGCCAAATACGCCATTACCTTAATATTTGTTAGGTCAATTTGCCCATCTAGGATAAGTGTTTTGTTTAACGTTTAACGTTTTATTTTCAATGTCTTGGTATGCAATTAGACATTTTTTGACAGAGGAATTTCAAGTGTCGCACGTCACGCATATGGAGTTTTTTCAATGTATTTACGAAAGGATATGAAGTAAATGAACATGAGACCATTACACCAGCTAACTCCAGCTGCAATAAAGTTTAACAATTGCTGTATGGCAATTTCGGAAATTAATTCATTAGCAGCACCAGAACCAAAACATAGGAAATGTTTAAAACATGCATAAAACAAGCGATATCCGAATATATAATCCGGATATATATAATATATAAGCATCAAATATAGCTATGGACAAAACTACGATTGAGGGAGTTAAACCTTAGGTTACAGAATTTACATAAATTTAAACAAGGTGTACACATAATAGTATATCATACACTTATATGTACCTTGTATTAAAATGTTCATTTTCAGTATTTTAATGCTCTATTTATATGTGAAACTATTGGAAAAAATATAATAATGGCCGCTTGAAACATGATATATGAAATAATATTTAGAAAAGAACGGTTTCATACATGTATTTTACAACTAACTTCCTTTCAACTAATTTTGTCATTTTGTTATGAATCGAGAGTTGAGTAAAAACTGAAAGAGTAAGATCAAAATGGGAAGCCGAAAGAAACTTATGACTGAGCTATGCACAATGGAAATACATTGTACTCGTTAGTTTACATATATAATAAAATAAACATAACATTAACAAATACATTGTAAGAACTGACTACTGGGTTTGTGGTATATATTATTCTGTATTATTACGAAATCAGTTAATGTGGAATCTTGTTACTTTTTTGAATGCAATTTTAAGGTAAAGGAACTCACAAGTGCTTTAATTTACATTTAATTGTATTTTCTCTCAGTGATTTATTAACTGCTAAAAGTTGTGTTTAGCAGCTTCTATAACATAGTCATCAGAAATAGTAGTTCTTGTTTGAAGAAAGAAAAAAATGCCCGAAAGCAAGAAGAAGCATGTGAGACATTTCAATAGAAGAACAAAATTAACTGCTGGTGTGCTTCACAACAGATTAAAACCTTTTACCCCTTTGCTCACTGATAAATATTTTTCATTGTCGGAAATATGATTTGTTTTCCTCGAAATTATAGATAGAGAAACAATTCACTCGAAAGTCCCATATATTCATTGGTAAAACAACCTGTTTTTGATAGACAATTATCCGAAAGCCATAATGAATATTTCAAATATTCAAGGAAAATAACCAATGTTACTTTTCTGATGAAGAGTTTGTACTGTAATTGTGACATGATAAGTTGGATATAACATGTCTGTTGAAGTTATATTACAAGATACTTTGTGCCTTACAAATACAAGTATTTAAACGACTTTAATACAGTGATCCCAAATATTAAATAACTTCCTTTACTGCAAAAAACTGAGGTCTACAGGAACGTGGTTTACTGTAAAAAAAATAGCGACAAAGACTCAATTTTAAATCTATTATCTCTTTACTCTACACTTATAATATGTGAAACAACATAAAGCTTAGAATACAGAACGAATACAGAACGAAGTATCTAATAACTTTTGAATCAACTCATCTGTAAATTTAAATTTGTGAGATTAATTTATCAAAATATTTCCAATTTCGTTTTCTTATTACCCTTTTCTATACAGATACATTAAAAAACCCTTCAGAATATGAAAGGTTCATAACAATCAAAATTCTTACCACTATTTGTCAAATATTTCTTACAAAGTAGTGTTTTACATTGATGCACATCCGGAAGTCATTACAGGATATATTGAACAAAATGGTTGTTTTTTTATAGTTCGGTGGTTTTCTAAATTTAAACTTTAATTGTACGTTGTAATACTTAAATAATTGAATGTAAAATAATGAAATATAAGATACTAGTGGTTGTAAACTGTGCAACGGTGTTTGGGTTTTAAACGCATTTAAATCATGTTTACCACTTTTATTTGGTTAAAACGTTTTAAATGCTAAACACATTTAGGAAGTAAGACATGATTTGAAGCGCAAACCATCTTGACCTTATAGGAGAATGTGAAACACATTTTATACACATTCCTAGATGCCTAAGAACGTTTTTAAACGTGCTAAGTTCTAAGTATGTTGTTCTAATTTATGAAAGAGTTGTTGGCTTCCCTTGTTTTACGGCACTTTAGAGTTTCAGTTCCATAGAAATTTTGATTGAAATTTCGAATAAGTATGATACATCTGTCATTATACGTTTATTTTATCTGCTTTAATTCATCTGTGATCAATCCTATATAAGTCTTAGCAAAATTACCTTATAGTAACAAATTAAATTGGTTGAATTGATTGATTTCGAACTGATTGATAAGTAAGAAAGAGTCTAACGTCGAATTGGTGATATTTCAGCTATATCGGAACGAGAACAAGTTAATCAATTCAGAAAAAGTACAAGTAAACAGATTTTGAAATGGAAACGTGTCGATAAACAAAGACGACCCCAGTGTCTTCCGTCAGAAGATATTGCTTTAAATCAGATATATTTTGTTTTCAGATGTATTTAATTGACACTAAGTTATACTTATTTATTTGTTAGATCTTCTTTATTATTCAATACTATGCATTGATTTTGACACTGACCTCTAATTTTCATGTAATTACTTTTGTTATAATTGCTATAATTCCTATGAAATGTTTTATAGAATGATTTATGTGATCTTAATTTTCGAATATTGTGGTGTTTTCTGTTCTATTAACAATTTTAATTCTTAATATATGTGATTTTTCATTGTAGTCAACAATTTATTTGAATGGAGGTTACACAAGTCCTGTGGATATGACTGTCGACAACAGCAGTTACAAACTTCCCCGAATGGAGCTCGACTGAAGAGGCGACTTTTTTTTATTCTTTTTAAAAAAACATCCCCCATTCTCAAGTTAATTAAACTTTATACCTAATTCACATGATACAAATGTATATATGTTGAGTCTAAACATGTAAGGACTAAGCATTTAAAATCTAAATATGCTTCAAATCTAAACACTTTTCTGATACTAATTATGTTAAGTGCATAATAACACTCACAAAAATGTATTACATCTTAACTCAGTTTTTAACAGTGTAGGTACAGATTAACAGATGCATTTTTTTTAAATAGTTTCAATTTAATTGGGGCACGTCCCCGGGTGGTGGATAGGGGAATGTCCTGTTTTTGTAGGGCAGTCAGGTCATAATACGGATAGGCGGACCGTGAAACATTTTAGCCACACTGTATGGGGAAATGTCACGCTCAGTGCAATAAAAAGAACCCTTTTATAGTTTTATGAGGTAAGCGAACTCAAAGGGAGTCGTAACCGAAATTCCTGCCCCAACCTATGTTTCCCCTTTTACACTGGTTATCAAATTTTTGCCCCTGTTATCCCTTGCACTTTTATTTCTTTCTACTTTAACTTATACATTTTCTTAATTGATTAACTTGTTCTCGCCAAGATATAGCTGAAATGTACTCAGTCGACGATAAACTGTATCTTAGGAACCGACCATTTAACTTGAGGGGGGGGGGCTATGTTTTTTTTTCTAAAAAAAATATTTTGGAGCCGATTTTATGTGAAAAAAATATTTTGGCTGCCAAAATGATGAAAAAAAAATCTGAAGGAGGCTTTCTGCCCCCAAAAAATAATGTAAATTTTGAAAAAAAAATATTTTGTCGATACACGTGAGAAAAATAATTTTTTTCGCGCTTCGAGCGACAAAAAATTTTCTGTCCAGAAAAAACCCATACCCCCTTTCAGGTTAAATGGTCGGTCCCTTTTTGATCAATAAATCAATAAATTTATTTTGTTAGTTTAAGGGAGAGATGCTTTATGTTTCCACGACTAAAAAGGATCGACCACAGTTTGCTTTTTTTCAAATGACGAAAATGAACGTTTTAAGAAAGAAGTTTCATATTTATACACAAGTCTATGGAGCTGAAACTCAAAAGCGCAGAAAATGTACACAAGGCAAAACTTCGGAGTCATCCAAAGAAAATCAAGCGATTTCCACATAAAAATCAATCCTTCGATGGAGCTGAAACTCGGAAGTCTAAAAAAAACTAAATCTAAAATTCGTAGTTTATGAATAGAAATAACTAATTTGTTTCCTTTTTGTGAAATCAAAAACTGATTGAATCAACTCGAACAGAAACTACATTTTATCAAGAGTGAAACAAATTTTAGGTCTTTCTGTCATCCAGTTATTACGTGAAAATAATCGAAATGGGTGAGTTTTGTATGAGTGTCTAGTTTAATAGCTTTAAATAGGTAAACAAATACATTCGCTCTCGTCCAAAGAAATCCAAACGATTGCTGCATAAAAAGACTTATTTATACATGATATTCAATAAACGCTAACAGGAAGTATATCTTATATGAGGATGGGTGCTCAGTTTATTTGCAATAAAAAGTCAACCAGGCTAACAATTACTGATGGTCTATAACAAATTCATTTGGTAACCAGTCAAGACTACGAGATATTTTGTATCAAAGTCTTGACTGGTTACCAAATGAATTTGTTATAGACCTCCAACTTCTGACTTGTGGTAACCTCAATCTTACTAAAAATGAAAATGAAAAAAATTTCAAGAATGATTATGAGTATATTAAAAGGTCTGAAAGATTTCTATTTGTTTGAAATGCTGTGAACACCACACACACTCACACACACACCATCATTTGATTTTTTTACGTTTTCTTTTTTTTATTGGTTCATATAATTGTATTATACTTATCTTGTATTTTTGTATGCATGCTCTATCTACATTAGTAGTGTAAATAGGATAATACAAGGACAGTTTTCTGTGTGATCGTAAAAAAGATCGTAAAATCAATGCAAAGTCAACGGGCTATGATAATAAAAAAAAACCCACGCATCCTACGCACTTTCGGTGTACACACAGCCAAAAATGTGCACAATATACATCCTGTGACGTAGAGATATCATGTTCTAAAATAGCGCTAGAGGGAATGTCTAATACATACAAATCGTCACCAAACTTGTAAATATTT
>MJUU01025324.1:0-19698 GCA_002080025.1 Modiolus philippinarum
CAGAGGATGCTGCGGGCCTATTCTTCAGCCGAGACCGCGCACGGCGGTGTTAAAAACGAGTCCTCCAAACTTACAAATATATTATTGATTACAAACTCTATCTTACATTTAATCACTTCTTCCTCTGCATATTTTATTTCTCAAATTCGTTGTCGTACTTCCAAAAGTATGCTTGTTCTCTATCTATAACAATGTACTTATATCTCTGTTCACCGTTCTTATGGTAGAAACATCTTTGAATTAAATTTTTCAACCGAGATTTCAGTTGTTCATGAGAAATGGTAGTATATAAGTGCAGAGAAGTCACAAGTTTAAAAGCTGTTACAGTGTGACAATGATAGCACTGAGTACATCTAAGTTTTTCAACATCCACATTTCGTTAGTACTGCTTCTGGAAAAGCAGCGTATCAGAATATATTTTGAAGGCCCTTTTACAGCAGTAAAGATGGAAGTTAACAGCTTAGAAATAGGTTTTGTAGAAATAAAACAAAAGAACTCAACTAATTGGACTTGTTTTGATATGATTCCAGCACTTGAATTTTTACTTGTCAATATATTCATTCGTTTCAGTACCTGTATTTATCGCCAGGTCATAGGAATTCCCATGTGTACCAATTGTGCACCAGTTATAGCGGACCTCTTTTTGTACTGCTACGAATCTCAGTTTATGACCAACATCAGCAAAGACCCATCTAAACAGCATTTGTTTGAAAAGTTTAACAACACTTTCCGATATTTGGATGATATTTTAATCTTAAATAATGACGACTTCAATACGTATTATAAGGACATCTACCCTAAAGAACTTACATTGAATAAAGCCAATTCTAATAATCATCATTGTCCGTTCTTAGATATGAATTTTGTTATAACGAATGGTAAATTAGATACTATAATTTATGATAAAAGAGACGATTTTTCTTTTCCCATAATTAATTATCCATTTCTGGATGGCGATGTTCCATTAGCGCCATCATATGGTGTTTACATATCTCAACTTGTTCGATTTGCTCGAGTATGTAATAACGTTTGCGATTTTGATGAACTGAATCTTTTCATAACTCAAAAACTATTACATCAGGGTTTTCGTTATCATAAACTAGTTAAAACCTTTACTAAATTTTATCATCGATATAAAGACTTAGTTCATAAAAACAATGCAACCTGTAAACATCTAATCAAGGCCCTTATTTAACGTAAGAGTAAAACATACCGCTTAAGTGCACGCTAGGGGCCTTCTTGATCTCGCTTGAGGGGGTGTATATTGTTCACCTCTAGTTGAAGACCCTCAGGCGACATCAAGGTGTAGACAGGAATAAAAGCCCTGTCCTTGATAAACTGGAGTTCTTTATGTATCGTGTGCGTTTTTGTCACATGTACATTCACTCCATATCCTTTCATTTTTCCTATTAAACTCGCCTAACAAACTTAAAAAACCTTTAAATCGTCTAATTCATAAGGGTTATAATTACGGTATTGTCTTTAAGTCATTACGCATGACCTTCTTTGGTATTAACATTGATTTTTTGATAGGATCTTTGCATTTTAACTAAACACATTCTAAATTTCTAAAATCTGTATTGCATGGACACGGGTTATGTATTCCGGTATATGCATGAAATCTTTATGCCAAACTCCTCACAGGAAGGGATCTTGGTGGAAGCTGTATACTGAGGGTACATAACTTACTTTGTCAGTTGGTAATGGGTCTGGAGCTGGCATGTCAAATAACTGCTAGTAGTCTCTTGTGATTTCATGGTTATGTCCGTATATTTAGTTCTTTCAGTTTCATTTTTCACAATTGACTCAGTCCTGTTGCCAACTGAATTTTACTGTTGTTACGATTCTGTTCTGATTTATCACATTGGCTATAGGGGAAGGTTTGTGCCCAATAGAACTAGTTTAACCCCGCCGCAGCAGGTTTGCGCATGTCCTAAGTCAGGAAATTTATTAAGCCTTTGTGTGTCTTGTCTTTTTTCTTGTTAGTTTATATCTATAGGAGTCTAGGATGATGTTTATTTCGCTGAACTTGATTACTCTTTATTCAGGGGCCGATTCCGACCTGCCGTTGGGTGTGGGGTTTTCTCAACGTTCATTGAAGATCTTATGGTGGCTTTGAGTTGTTATTACTCCCCTTTGGGTCTTTGTCTCTTTGACACATTCCCCGTTTCCCTTCTTTTTTCTATTTGTAGAATATTTGGCATATCTAGTGGTGTACCATATTAGTGTATCCAGCACAAAGAGTGGAGATGATTGTCTTCATCCTTGGCCGAAATTCCAAAGGAAAGCAAAGCAGATTTATGACTAATATCTCCTCCTTTGATGGCATAGTAGCTGTGTAGGATGGATTGCCCTAAGTCTTGCTGTAATTATTTTTATAACCAAAATTATGGGGCCTTATCTGCAGGAACAACTGGATATTCGTCATGAATAGAAGACAAATATCTGCTGGCAACATTAGTATTTTTTGAAAATTGATGATGATTTAGTTCTCATTGATCCTTGCAGCTGATTGATTCTTTGGGATTATCGACCACACAACCTTAATCCAATCAAAAAGAGAATCAAAATCTTCGTCTTATTCATGCTCAGTCTATTTTCTGGCATAGTCCTGCGCAGCATCCATATGATGTTTAAAATTTTGTTCCCAGTTCATGTATTATGGTACAGGAAATTTAGGTCCTTTTGTAAGGATATTTCCTATGATAGAAGAATTTTAAATTTATGGAACATGTGGGGGAAGGAAATTTTTGATGTTATTGGTGTTTTAAAATGTAAAAATGTGGGAAATGGGAACATAAAAAAAAATGTGGGATTTTGGAAAAAGGGGCCATAAAATGTGGGAAGTGGGAAAAAAGGTCGAAAAAATCTGGGAATTTGGAGGGCAGACCCCCCCGTGTCACCCCCTCTAAAATAATCACAACATTGTACAAATAGTATCAGGTCCTATATGGATCTATTGTAATTGGTTTTAAATATGATGTCATTTTTACTTATGAACATATCATAGGTATTCTGTACATTTTTCACAAAAAAGATTACTAATATAAACATATTGCCCTTGGATGAAGATGTTAGGGAAGATTAACACACGAGGTAAAAAATTATCACCCGACACGAAGTGGAGGGTGATAATTTTTTCACCGAGTGTGTTAATCGCCCTAACATCTTCATCCAAGGGCAATATGATTTTTATTATACTGCATGCCGAGTTGAAAAAGCGTTAAAAACAATAACTAGAACAAGAACATTGAAAAGAAATAACATTACATGTCACATGGTTTGTTTTTATACTCTTTCTCAAGTGGGAATAATAATCGGTAAACTTCGGTCGGAGCGGGTGTTAATTTTCAAGATCGGCAAACTTCGGACTGAGCGGGTGTTAATTTTTAAAGATCTGCAAACTTCGGGCTGAGCGGGTGTTAATTTTTTAAGATCGGCAAACTTCGGGCTGAGCGGGTGTTAATTTTAGACATTAACACCCGTTGCTATGGATGGGCGGGGCTAACTAAGGATTGGTCAAAATTAACAAATGCAGCTTGTCCAATGAAATAAATGGATAATAAAAGAAATTTGCATAAAGTATAATAATAACAAATGTTTTGTCATCGAAGTTGGTTACATGTGCTACACCATAATTTTCATCGCTTTGATCAATATGGTTTTCAACATAATTGTTATTAAACCAATCAGGATTTTTGGGCATATATAACAAATGAAAAAATAAAGGATTTGGAGTAAATGTACATGGGACAAAATCCTTGTAATAACATGGATGGGATTGACAAAAGTTCAAACACCATGAATAAATTTACAAATACATGTATAACCTGTTCTTTTAACAACAATTTAAATTTCTTGGATATAACTGCTCTTACATAAAACTTTCTAATTCGTAAGGGCGAAATCTTTTTTCTGATATATCCATTTAGACAATGTACCTACATTTAACACCAAATAATATATAGCAGTAAATGTATACTGCTATTAAACGAATAATATAATACAGCTCTACAAAAATGAACCAAGAAAACTTTGAAGTGAAAAAATAGTTTCATTAACTTCTGTCCAGTTTTCACGTTTCCTGAACGGTGGAACAAATATGTTTCAACTCTCTAGAGAGAATTCTGTTCCCGGCAAGTGACTGAATGAAATTCAATTATGACGTCAAATATATTTCCTGTTGACCGACTTTACAATTGTGACCATGCCTGATGATATCAGACCCAAAGAACACATTTATTTCGGATCATCAGAAAAAAGGGGGAATATTTGTGCAAAATCTTGAAATCATTACAGAAGTAAAATCCATTACCGTATCTCGTGCGAAACGACATTTCTACACTATCGGTAGTTAAATTTTCAAACATTTTTAACGCTCGGCAAGCCTTGCGTTTAAAAAAGAAAATGAAAATTTAACTATTTAGAGTGTAGAAATGTCGTTTCTCATTAAGGAATAACGTATGAGCATATGTCTTATTATAAAAATAATGCTTAAAAAGCAAGACAAAATTCCAAAGGAATGTAAATAGCTGCTTAATTGCATATCTTTTGAAAATATTTTATGTGATTTTTTTGGACCTATCCATAACGAAAATCCGCCGTATTTTTCTGTGGCATTTTTATCCTTACTTTTACCTTTGCAAATGACATTTGATGGAGAATTTCCAACTGATTGGACGAAAGATCGTCAAAACGCTATACATGAATTTTAAAAATGCTAGTAGATCGTAATGGGTGCGTTCGGTATTCGTCATGTACGCTAGTAAAACGCCTTTGAAACGTCGTCATTTGCTGAAACACGCTTTGTTAGCATTTCAGACAATGGATAAGTTTTCTTTGCGTTGTGGGTCGTTAGCCTGACGTTATGAATGCGTTCAATTTGTTCGGCGTGTGATATCATTCTTGCAAAAATTCAGGAACGTCGGCACACGTTGGCTTGAACCTTATAGTATGAAAGGGCCTTTAGATACTTTTTGCCAATATCTGTTCGTATTCAGACTGAAAATATTTGCCTCGTGCGATCAAAGACAATGAACACAAATTACCGATATCTATATATAAACTCCACACAAATCAGTATTAATGTTCTAGACCTTGTGTTTACATGTTATATTTAATGATCAACTGTACTTCACAGGGAGGTATATGTTTAATTTAATTAGAACCATATCAAAAAGCACACTCACAAAAAGCGCACATACCCACTAAATTTATATATAAATATCAATACCATAAACACATACACACTACACACAAAGCACAAACACGTTTTTCGAAGACAAAACATGAAACAACTGGAAGAGCTGACACGAACAAGTCATCAAAAGACATAAGTAACGAATAAATCAGCTGTAGCCAGAATTTTACATCAGGGGAGTAAATCCTTCGCTTTATGTAAATTTATAATGCTGTTTATTACGGAACTTGGGTACTTTTGTATTTGTGCACAAATATGATCATTGGTACACCTTAAGCCTTGCCCCCAAAAATGTAATTTTTTATTTCTTCTGGAAATTCTTACTGGAACAACTATATACGAAATAAAAGGATAGAAAAAAGGAATCTAGCAAAACCAACAATTGCTTTTGTAAATAATAAAAAAATGTTTAAATCAGCGCCTTCCCCCTAAAAGGATAAAATTTCATACCGGAAATGTTACATGCTAACAACAGCAATTTTTAAATGGCTCAAAATTAAATGTTGTTATGAATACAAATGAAACACGCATTAAAATGATTTAAATTTATTCAAATTTCCATTTTTTTTTTTCAATATTATATTCATAATATTCATATTTAGTCCGAAAATTATCTTCGAAGAATATAAAACTGTTCATAACAGCGGTGTCCAAGATTCATGATAAAATAGAATGTCATTTATTTCAAAATCTGTTTATTAACTTTCACATTCTACAGTATTTGGTTCCTTTTGAATGAATATTACTTATAACAGTCAAATTTATGTACAATTCTCAACAGGTCAATTGTTTTGCTAAAAAAATCAAAAACGATTTCCGTGGTGTCCAGTTCGTTATGAACACAAGAACTCTTCGTAAAATTGTGGGCGTTAAACATTTTTCTCCCCCTTAAATATGAAATGAAACCTTCTGATACACATATAGTGATGACATTGTTGCCATAGCTGTGCTAATGCACAGAAAGATGTGATGTCACTAAGAAATGTGGTGTCCACTTAGGGAAATTTGTAGTTATGAACAAAAGGCATATATTTTATTTTAAACACAACAAGTCATTTTCTTTTCATGCATTTTGTATAAAAACTAAGAAAAGTTATTGATCATAACGGACACCGGTGTTTTCTGTTATGAACAACAGTAATTTCATTTCTAATTCACCACTTTGGGCAATACACAAATGCAATGATATTAACCAGAACTTACATTTGTTAAAAAAATAACCTGTAATCATTTGAAATTTGTCATATATTATATAATTTTGCAAAAATCTTCTGTTCATAACTAGTTTTTAGCTAAAAAGGACACCAGTTATGAACAGATGAAAAAAAAATCACAGTTTTTAAATTGAAATATGGAAAAAACCTGAATATCTCTTACTTTGTCATTTTAGAAAAAAAATCTTTGAATGTTTATAAGACGTTTTGAAGATGAAGATAAATTTCAATACTGTATAAATATTATGTTCTATTGAAAATTTGTTTCGAAATAAATATTCAATTAATGAAAAAGAAATAATAGTAATCCCTTTCCATAACTGTTAATGAAAGACCACAGAAGGTTCTATTCCTAATTGATCTGGCGGTAAAATACAAGAATTTGTAGTCAAGACGTGCGAAAAAACTATCAAACCAACCAAGTGCACATATCATTTGAGAAAACGTTTTTTTCAAGGGAGTACGAGTGTCAGAAATTTTGTAATTAGAATTCAAATTCTGACCTTTTGTTTTGAAGAACTTTGCTAATAGATCAAAATGAGCAAAAAATTTTGAAATTCCATGTAAGAATTTTTGAGATATAGGCATCAAAATTTTGGCGGGAAACGGTTCTCTCTAGAGTTTTCCTTTAATTTGATTGATTGATTGAATATTGTTTAACGTCTACTCAGCAATATTTCAGCTTTATCAAGACGAGAACAAGTTTGTTGATAAATAATCACTTTGGGGTATGGAAATGGCCATGGGACGGGAAATTCTGACTGCCACTGGAAAAGTAGGGTGAAATCGTCAAGGGCGGGGAATTTAGCCTTGTAGCCGATCACCTACGGACCACCCCAAAAAGAGCTTACTACAAGGGTTCTTTAACGTGCAGGAAGCGTGGCATTTCTTCCAACACGTGGACCTGAGTTTACATCCCATCCGAAAGATGGGTTGTGTATTTATTAATCCCGCACAACCACGGAATGGGTCCAATTTCTATATCCCGGGGTTCCCTCGGGGTCCTCTGTTAGGATGGCTCATACTCCAAGCTCAGAGGATGCTGCGGGCCTATTCTTCAGCCGGGACCGCGCACGGCGGTCCTTTAATTTGCATAAGATGTTTATATGCATTTAAATGTATGAAAACATAATCGGAAGTTGATAAAATTTTGTACACTGTCTGTATTATACATTTTAAAGTGACCTATGACCAAGAAAATATGATCCATGTGTAAATATAGAATATTACATGGGTAAAATCCGTATTACATGCTGTATCAACCCGAGACGTCAATATCATCCCGAAGGCTTGCCTGAGGGATGATATTGGTCGAGGGTTGATACAACATGTAATACGGATTTACCCATGTCATATACTGTTTATCATATATTTGAAAAAGAACAAAGGTCTTAGTAGTTTTCTAATTAAAATAACACGTGACCTTTGATACAGATTTTTTAGGTGTGTAATAAAGGGTATCAGCTGTGACTGATATCGATATCATCACGGGGTGAAGATACAGGACGAAACATGACGTCTGTATTACACATGCAGGATGCTTGTATTTATAACTAAATATATGATAAAAAATTTTAACACTGTTTGAATTGATAAAACCAGAGGATATCAAATGCTTCTGAAAATCTGAGGCTCGTACTCCCTTAATCATTTTAAAGATATTATATTAACAAAAATTCAAATCAACAATGTAAGGTTCATTAAGGAGGTTCACTCCTGATGCTTTTTATATCAAGGATTTCTTGAAATCTATTTTAATTTTCCAACAATTGTAGACTGAATGAAATGGTAATAAGAAATATATAGGTCCATGTGCTTTTTACGGAGATACAAGAAAATAAAAAATTTGGAGGGAAATAGATTTCTCTGGATTTTCCCTTAATTTAACATTAGGATTATTTTTTGTTTGGTCAAAAACCTAAAAAGTTATTTCAAGAATTTTATGAAAACTTGTCAGGTGTCTTAATTTGACCCATAGAACATATTCATGAAATAAAAAATGGGGTCCATCTGCAAAATTCTTTAAGCCATTTAACTGGACAAAAGCAGAGGAATTCCGAAATCTGACAAAAATTCAAAAATGTGACGAGTGAGCCTCCTTAATTTAATATTACCCGGCACTTAGGATAAAAACCAGTAGACCAATTAAATTATACGTACTTTTTTAAAATTGTAAACGTTTCATGATAATAACGTTGATATCAATATCTAAAATACTTTAAAAAGTCTCATGATTTAGATTTAATAAACCGTTACATAAAGTTGATGCAAAAACATATTAGTATATATTATAAATTCTGATCATATATAAAATGTATTTTAATGTGCACAAACATTTTTTTCATCGAATTGCTAAACATTCAATAAATTCAGACTTGAAATTTATTGATCTGAGGAAATATGTTAAACCTATACATAATGATTTGTCGAAAAAAAAAATTACTTTCATCAAAAAACTATTAACTTTAAAAACTCATGTTGAGAGTTCATTTAGAAGTTGGTAGATCAGAGATTTTTTTTTTATAATACTTAAGTATTTAATAACGTCATATCATGTTGGGAACCTTACATGCATTCAGGGGTGTACAACAGAGTACACAATTATCTTAACTAATTTGTGTTGTCCTTTTTTTCTTAGCCCTCTTGAATGAATTTATTAATTCTGATTATACTATAAAAATACCGAGTCACTATGAATTTTGGTTCTGCATTTGGGCATTTCAACAACTAATGTCTCATCAGTGCAGATTAAATCAAAACATTTGGAAATCTATGAACCAAAATATGTGTAAAAGCTGATAGAAAACAAATAAGTAATAGGATCTAAAAAGGAAAGCTAAAGCAAAGTTCAGCTAAGGACAGAGCTATGCAAGAGCTATGCTAATATTATGGATAGACTTTATTTGTATTTTATAAAATATATGCGATTTTTGACCAGGAACTTGTGGGGAGGCCAGGTGAAGGAGGATTTTTTGGAACTCTTTTAGCTTACGAACTTTGGTTACGGGTATAAGGGAAAAATTAGCAAGTAGAAGTTCCTGAATTTTGGATAATACATTAATCAAATAACAAATTTGGAGTTGGCCAAATTTTTTTAACTTGCGGCATTATGTAACCCCCCAAAACAAAACAAAACAAAACAAAACAAAAACTTTTCCATTATATGCCCCCGCGACGAAAAGTCGGGGCATATTGTTTTACCCTTCTATCCGTCCGTGCTTACGAATGAAAAACACAATTATTCATGTTTTTTAGAAAGGTTGCAAACACATTAAAACTACTTCAAAGGAATCTAACTTAAAATAAGTAGATGTGCACACACATATCTTTTACAATATCCAAAATGGCCGCGGTTGCCGTGGAAACTGAAAAAGGCGGGAAAATTCAAAATGCCCCAAATTTGATGAAACTTTACAAGGGTGTCTAACACCCAAAGAAATGATTTTAGGTCTCAGAATTTTCAAAATGGCTGCCGTTGACATGGAAACTGGAAAAAGGCGGGAAAATTTAAAGGGCCTCAAAATGGATGAAACTTTACAGGAAGATTGCCTAGCACACATAGAAATGATTTTCGGGCTCAGCACTTCCCTTTTATATATTTTGGAAAAAGGCGAGGCATATCATTGTACCCATAGATGTACTGTGCCAACACCTAATTGTGTCAACGCACACTTAAAGAAAGATTCACTTGCCATATTGATTCAGGGTTCAATGAGCGGGGGCATAATTGGTTGCCATTCGGCGACAGCTCTAGTTTTGGTTTTAATACAAGATGAACTTCAACATAAGATTGTGTCTCTTATTATGTAATAAGAATCAACAATGTCTTAAGATTTGAGTCGTTATTTCGTAACATGAGCAGGATCTTACTTTCTTTCCTGTGCCGTGTTTATGTTATCTTTGTTTTTTCGATGTTGCCATTGTCTTTGGATTCTTAAGAATGATGGTGCGGTTCTTGCTTACGCTACCTTCTTTATAGTTTGTTGCAAATCTTTGTTCCTTTCCAACTTGTAAATGATAACTGTTGCTGTTTCCTGTGCAATATTCTACTATTGAATTAAATTACTATTTTTCTTCATTTTTATCAACTTTATAAATAAACATTATTGATTGGCATTGCAAATACGTCACAATACTATTAATAAGTGTTCTTTTCCATAATTTTTCATCATGTGCATCATATTATTGTAAAATCATATGTACAATTGAAACCTGGAATTCATACATAAAGGCTAAAATATATTATAAATATATAGACACACAGCACATTATTTAAAGACACACAGCACATTATTTGATGGGAACTACACGAACTTAAAGGAGAGTAACCCTGGCAAACTTTTTTCAATTTCAGTCTGTGTGATGAATGTAACCGAAAAGTTTATTATCAGTGTTCATGTCGTCAAATTAACACACTTTTTAAATCGTCTGTAAAAGTAGAAGTCCAAACTATTTGTTTAAAGGTCTAGGTAAATTTCAGACATTTGTTTGTGTGATCTAAGTTTGGTTTAGTGAACGTACGAAAAACCACCTTACCCAATTGCGAAAACGGAGACCATATAAATACACCTTACCAATGTATGCGGTAGTGTAACTGAGAATCGAACCGCCAGTCTAAAAACGAATGATAACATCGGAAACGCAAGAAACAAAAACAATACATCTATCGGCAAAGATATGAAAAATGAAAAATGAAGACACAAATACAGAGATGAACAACTCATACCACTTAAACATGGTTGACATGAGGTGCACCATTAGAGTAAGCATCTTCTGCTACTTAGAAGACTCCGCTGTGTCGATGTATGCGCTAAAATCACATTGAAAGTACTGGTATATGCTGGACGATTTCAAGCGCAATAAAACGGTGACAAAACACGCAACTTCTAAATGGTAAGAAAGGTTTCAAACTCCGATGACAAAAAAAAAAAAAAAAAAACGAAAGTGGCGAAAGTATTCAACTTAAACTGAAAACCCAACTTATTTTCGCGTTTTGTCTATTCTGATGAAGTTCGCGGCGACTAATTTTCGCGATTTTCTAATTCTGCTGATGCCTTTATTAAAGGAAAGGAGAAATTCGCGAAAATTATTGTGCAATTTTAGTTTGGTTACAGTTATCAGTATAATTCCATCATTTCCGGCTTTGCCTTTGGAATGTCACTATATCTTTAGAGGTCCTTAGATTCTTCGGAAGCCGAGAACAGTCGTGTAATATTTTTGCATTTCACTCAGTTTTCTTCAAACCTCAAATTATACTCGGCTTGGGGGGAATATAAATACCTTCTGAAGATATGGTGACATTCTTAAAACAAATCAACAAATGATAGTATAAAATTTATACTGATTTTATAAAATTTTACCTTGCGTGTTATAGAAATTTGCTGCTTTTGTCAAAATTCTAACCACTTAAAAATACTGAGGCTTCATTCCGTGTATGGCACTCGGCAGATGTCCTTTGTACTGTATTTGGCTTCCTTTTTCGATATTTTTGGTAATGAGTACTTCTTTTTGGACAACTTTTGGATTATGGCTTTCCATATTATTTGATTTTAATGCTGCTGATGAGAGGTTATTCCTTGAAACACGTGTACAGCATAACTAAATTAACTGTTTTTTATGCAATTGCGGTAATTTTTGTATTTATGACGAAGACCTTGAACACATGTTCACTATCCATATATTTTGTTCATCACAGCACAGCTTTAAACTTCTCCATTTTTTCCATGGATCCGGTGATCATTTTAAGTCCCGTATTTCTAACGCGCTTACTAAGTATGCTATATAACACTGAAAAGAAATTGATAAAGTGACACTTTTATTTCAATCTTTTGTTCCTGGAAAAAAAAATCAAAATTCTTTCCTATAGTTAAGCTCAAACTTACATCTCCAGAGCACTATGCATATCATTTGGAAAAAAAACCGAAATTCTTTCCTATAGTTTAGCTCAAACCTACATCTCCAGAGCACTATGCATATGATTTGCCGTACGGGTATGACATGCACCAGTACAACATTGCGACTTAACAAGAAGCAGTGTAATTTATATATCGATGTTAACTGAGAGTATCGATATTTCATTAGTTATTTGCAAATTAAATTTATAGCTATTGTCCTTTAAACTAGACAAAGAACAAAAGTAACAATGCTGGTACCAAGGTCAAGTCCACGGCTTTGAAGATATCGGGCCTAGTCATAGCTACTACCGCGGAAAAAAACTCTCCGTGTAACAGTCGTTAATGGAAAGTTATATTTTAACCTTGTACTTTATTTTAAGCTAATTTACTTCAATTAAATTTGACACAATGAAAAAGCGAGACTGGATTTGAAATTTTCTGTGTTTCTTGAAAATATTCAGCAATCAAGGTTGATTAAACTATCAAGATATTTAGATAGAGCATGAAGTTCTGAAATAACCAATAAGGACACGAACTGTTTCGTCTTCATTGGTTTCCGTCTCTTCGATGTAACAATACATTTTTTCAAACACACGCAATAAGAAAATCCGAATCAAAAGCAAACAATATATGCAGATGTTTGAAAGATAAAACAAATGACCATAAATTTAATTATCCACATCAATCAAATCCACCAAATTGAGATGGTGGTTGTTTTATTTTTGTAAACATTTCCCAAAACCTTTTGTGCATGATATTATTTAGTATTTTACTACTTCACTATGAACACTTGCCATGTTGGTATCTCAGTTTTATTGCGAATCTCGATGTAACCTGACAAGATATACAGACTAAATTGAATGTGCAAATATATCAGGTTTTCGGGTAAGAAATGCTTGAAGCTCTTATCTACACAAGAATAGAAGTCCCGGGTCCCCCGCCGGTAAAGAAGTATTCTAGGATACTGCATATGAAATTGCAATATTTTCAAACAAACAGGGCTGTTCCGGAATGAAATGTGTGGGGATACAAAAAGTATTGACCGAGGTTGATTTCCGAACTTTACCAAGGTATTAGTGGTATTAACATTTGGAATAAATTTCATGAAAATCTGTCAAAATTTATAGCCACGAGAGCGCTTTCATCTACCAGATTCATCATTTTGCTCAAAGTCCAATAACTCTAACAAAAAGTATCGACTAAGGCTGCTTTCGTCCCATTGGTGCAACAAGGTACCAGGAGTATATAGATTATACAGGCAGTTGGTAAATTTTTGCACTAACGGGACGATTTACGAACTTGACCAAGGTATCATAAGTATAAACCCTTGTTATAAATTTCATGAAAATCCGTCAAAATTTGTAGGTATGAGAGCGCTTACAAGGTTAACGGAGTCATTATTTTGGTTAAAGGCCCATAACTCCGTCAAAAAGTATCGATCGAGACTGATTATCGAACTTGACCAAGTTATTAGGGTACAAATATTTGGCAAAACTTTCATGAAAACCGTCAAAATTTGTAGGCATGAAAGTGCTTGCAAGGTCAATTTTTGGATAAAACGGAGTCATTATTTTGGTCAAAGTCCCACAACTCCGTCAACAAGTATCAGCTGAGGCTGATTTTTGTACTTGACAAAGGTATCAATAGTATTAACATTTGGTATAAATTTCATGAAAATCCGTCAATTTGCGCTTACAAAGTCAAATTTTGGATAAAACGGAATAACTGTTTTGGTCAAACTCCAAAACCTATGTAAAAAAGTATCCATTGCGACTGATTTTCGAAGTGGACAAAGGTATTAGTGGTATAAACATTTGGAATAAGTTTCATGAAAATCCGTCAAAATCGTAGGCACGAGAGCGCTTACAAAAAGTGTGACGGACTGACACACGGCCGTCCGGCATTTGTATGTCCTGGCTCTGCGTTGCAGCGGGGGACAAAAACCACAATTCCGTTTGGAAAGGAAATTAGTTCCATACAATTTTTTGTAGTCAAACGAAAAAAAAAAGAATATTCCCATTAATCAACGTCTCTACAAACATATGTACATGGTATAAACAAAGCAGTTGAACAACGCTTTTATAGTTGTTCTTCATATTAAGGTGGCCATTTACAATTTTGGCACTAATATATAGTAAATCACAGAATCTTAGATCAGCAATGAAAATATTGAAACTATTGCTTGATACGAAACCATTACTTTTCTTTGTTTATAATTTACCAAAATATTTATATTTGTACACATATTGATATATTATTATTTCAAATAAAATTTGACAGACAATTACATAACTTAAAGTATTGTAATTAGTTACCTTTAGAAAGACAGTTTGTTATTCCAACAGGTTGTTGAAACTGCAATTGAGTTCAGTCAGTCGTGAGACATGCGACATTGAAATATCTTACTGTAAAATAATTTAAGTATTCATCCAACTGCAACATTTTTATCAAATATTAATATTTTATATCGAATATTTAGCCATTTGTGCAATTCCATTTTAATATAACATGGAGAAAGTCGATGGTACTTTTGTTCCTAGACATATACCTGGAAGCATTATAACCGACCGACTGTAGCTTTAAAAAAGACCTTTGATTCTGGATACACCGAAGCAAAAGAGAATAAAAAAAAACAAACAAAAACAAACAAACAAAACAAACAAAAATAAAATTAAAAACAAAAACAAAAACCTAAATTACCGAAGTTAACTGTTTATTTAGCTTCTGCATATTCTCATTTCGACAAGTTATGTCTCATCAGTGCAAACATTTCGAAATCCATGAACCGAAATATTCATGCAAAAGCTGATAGAGAACAAATTACCAAAAAAGATCTTGATAGTAAAACCAAAGTCAGATCAAACATGACAATGTATTGCTATAATGTTTTTGTTTAATAACTCTGCCTCTAGGTTGTATAATTTAAGTGCTTTAAGTTCACACTTTTTTTTTAATTCTTCATAATAATAGTTTGATAGAAGTACCATGATAATGGATATGAACTTTCTATGGGGCAGGAGTGTTGGCTCTTTGTTGAAAGCCTCATGGTGACTTCCAGATGAAAAACAACAACGAAAGCGTCGTTTCATTTGCTTAATCTTACCAAGTATTTATAGGTGCATTAACTCCAAATCCCTTCATATGTTCATGAAGTTAATCGATGAAAGGATATGGAGTAAATGCTCGTGAGACCAAGTCTTTTAAAAAACATAATTGCACCAAACGACGGAACAACGCCTTTACTGTTCTTTATCTTTATATTCCTATGAAGCCTTCAAGGAGCTGTGCTCATACCTTACAGACCCTTATAGCCAATGCAATGCTAAATTATCCCTGTACACATTAACCTTGTCTCTGAAAGTCGCGTTTTGGTGTAAAATACAAAACATATATGGTATGCGACTTCTTTAGGAATCTGAACCTAGGAAAAGAAAGAAAATACACGAATGAAAAGTTTTAACTTGAGATCAAATTCCTTGATACTAGTATACAGCATAACGAAATTTAACGTTTTTTAATGCAACCTCGGTATTTTTTTTGTATTTTGAACCATTGGGCCGATGTCATTGCTGACGAACCAAAGGTCCGCGAGGGTTTTCCCAAGCCCAATAGTCAGACTTGTCTGTTATGAAAATTGTTCCTTACTGTTTTCATCAAAATTCTAACCACTTAAAAATACTTAGGCTTCATTCCGTGTATGGCACTTGGTAGATGTCCTGGGTACTGGATTTGGCTTCCTTTTTTCGATATTTTTGGAAATGAGTACTTCTTTTAGACTACTTTTGGATTATGACCTTCCATATTATTTGATTTTAATGCTGCTGATGAGAGGTTACTCGTTGAAACACATGAACAGCATAACAAAATTTACTGTTTTTTATGCAACTTCGGTATTTTTTTGTATTTATCCAGAGCATTGTTTTAATCGCTTGACTAGAAACGTTCTTTGGACAACTGTTCTTGTATTTATCCACTTTCCATTTCAGAAGTGTACTTCCACCCACAAACAATGGAATAAACTATCCTATAATTCAAGGATAAATGCATCTGGTCTTTCGTTTTTCTGTTTTTGTTCCTTTTTGTTTGCGTTTTGTTTTTCTTTGGTATTTAATGACGTGATTTACCCTTATAGAATATTATAACGTGTCTTCAGAATGCATATTTTGAGAACTGGTGCATTGTTGAATATCTTTTTCTTATATTTGCAACTTTTCAAAGATGTCAGATATCTTCAACTTTGGAGTAATTTTCTACTACACGTTTCAATTTGCACGTTTATATGTTCAAAGTTTCTGATTATAACTACTTTTTCTAAAGACAGTTCGGGGATAATGTCTTTGCGTCACGCCTTTCTTGTGACTTGAAATCTCCCCTTTTCAGATTTAGGACTTTAATTTTGTTGTAGAATTCTTGCAGAAATGAAAATAAGTTTCGAAATTTGGATACTGAACGAAAATGTAAGAGGTCAGATGGGGTCTATTTTTACATCTTCACTGTGATCCAATCTTCTACATATTCATATACATGTTTAAGATTTTAAGTTTCCTCTAGAATTGTTGTATTTAATTTGTATATGTTGAATAAGCTTTTGGAATTTCGACAAAGACTAATTACTTTTAAAATATGTGCATATAATCATGTATTTTTGGCATTTTTCTCATTTTTGTACATGAAATAATTAAGAATACTAAGAATTAAATTGACATGGTTCTAATTTTTTGTATTTTTGTTATTTTCCTTTTTCTCTCAAATCCCAGTGTTATAAGAAATGCTAGTGTTACTTTATGAATATATATAAGCTTAATCAGTCATTTTATAAAACTCTCAAAAATCAGCTACTTTTTGAATTTTGTCAAGGAACCATATATCTAGACCATATTTAAACCTGTAATTTTCAATAATTGGAATGCAAAAATCTTTTGAGACAGATTTTATCAACAAGTATGGCCATTCTCTCGAGAATTATTTCCTTCAGCATACTAATTTCGGGAATGCATCAAATTTACTAAAAAACACTATTTACACTGGTAATGTTATTACAAAATCAATTCAAATGCGCTTTCATCCTTTTGATAACAGATCTAGACATTAAATTGAATGCAATTTTGACAATTGTTGTAGGTTTTATTGACAAAAAAATCGTGATATAGCACCTCCAGAAGCAAACTAAACAAACTGAAATTAGAAAGGACATATGTTTATGCCCTCGGAACGAAAATGTGGTTTTGTTTCTCGATGTCCTTGAAGTAGTATCATCTTCGTCAACTTTATAAATTAGCCAAAAGAGGCTATTCACAGCCATGTTTGACTGGTTACATATCAGAAAACAGACTGAAAACACATTAAACATCCAGCGTTTGCAAAAGATTACCGAAATATAGTGCAAAGGCACTGGACATCCGGGACATTTAAAATGATCACGTGTTAAGCTGTGTTCGTAAACCCCCTTACTGTAATATTGACTTTAGTTATAGGCAAGAATAGCTTGTTCATTTTGAATCAATAAATTGTTATTTGTTCAAAATTTAATTTCAGTACTTTGGTTCAAAATTTAATTTCATTACTTTTAATCAACACTTTCCCGATCTGTATCTTTATTCATTGCCTTGCAGGTGTACGGACACTGTGTCTGCGTAATGTGGTACGGGGGTCTAAAATTCTGTCAGATAGAATTTTCTGATTTTTTCATGATTTACCCTTTGTTATTAGAGCATACAAAAAATAAAATAAAAAGGGGTCATCTGCCATATAAGAATGAAATATGAAATGTAAAAATCTGCTATTTTGGTTGAAATAATAGGGAAAATTAGCGAATTTCAACAAAATTTTAAATTATTTTAGTTATATCAGATAGAATCTTTTAAAATTTGGTAAGTTGATAGCTTATATACTGTCCTTCAATTTACTTGAAAAAAAATGGGGGTCACCGAACTTATTTTTGAATAAATCGCAAAAAACTCATTTTTTCCTATTATTTCTATACAAATTATCTCCCTTTAATGGGACAGAAGTTAGCTGAAGGGTTCAATATTTTGCGTGGTTACTTAATAAAAGTGGCATATTTCATCAAATTTAACTATTACAAGACATTGAAAATGGTTTCGGCAATGTTCTTATAGTGAATTCCATTTTAAGTATGATGCGCAATTTTTAACTCCCGTACTACCTTTAGAATAAAATGTCCAGTTATTTTACTCGTGTTGAATTCCAGGCATTAAACAGTACTAATACAAAACTACTAAGTAAGATGATTTAATGTGAAGTCATTTTCTTACCCTAAGACAAAACAAATTAAAATCCCTGGCACATGTTACTTCTCTAACCCTCAAGCAGCACCATGGTAATATTCACAAGGACAAATCGGTAGCACATACATCACCAACAAAAAAAAAATCACTTGGGAAACAGACACTGTTTGTCAATAATATCATACTGACGGCCATAGAAAAATACTATCAAATCATCGCTTTTGTCATATAGCTTAAAGATTTCAAACGTCCATCTTCCGTCAATGTATATCAAAAGATCTAAGTACGAAGCTGAAGTACGTGTATCAGTAGTCTCTTTAATTTCAAGCTCATTTGGGATAGATCTGGTGTAAGCATTCCTTGAATTTTGGACTATTTGAGAGAAAGTAGATCGTCTTTGTAGCAAGGGCTGATATTAAAGGACTTGGCTAAATGGTGATATAAGCTTTCGGTAGTATATCAATGGATTTGGCGTAGTGTTAACTGTTTCCAAGCTACAAGGGGTCAAAGGCGCCACAATTGGAATTTTTCGAAATATATGATATGTCTATTTTTCATCAGATTTCATTGGAGTTTTTTGTTTGTTTTGGAGTCCTCTTGATGTAAGCTTATGGTAGTATACAAAAGACTTTGCGTAGCTCTTACTCTTAGCTATAAAAGGTCAAATGGCTGAAATTGCAATGTTCAAAATATGATAAATCTTCATTTGTTTAAATGAATTTTAATGGGGTTCGTTTCTTCGCATTCCTCTTATCATATAGTTTAAGTAGTATGTTGACCGATTTGACATACCTCTTACAATTCAGTGTTTTTGTGTCAAATTTAGATCCGAATATCGGACCCATTCCCAAAATAATGTTTAATTTTCCCAATCCCGCAGTGCTATAAATTCAACCAACATAAATACTTGAAACTGGCATTTTTATGTTCAATTCGTGTTCTAAAACTTGTTTTTTTAAAATACTTGTGAGATTTTGGCATTCCGCGTATTTTCCCTACGCTGTTTATAGATATAATCATAGAGATATTTTCTCTAACCAATCAAACGTCAATAATTTCGCGGGTAATATCCGGGTCTTGTTAAAAGGTTAAGATACTGTGGTTGGACTTATTTACTTAATTCTAGCAAGTAAGTAATGATG
>MJUU01025324.1:19707-64566 GCA_002080025.1 Modiolus philippinarum
ATAATCCATCCCCCTATATATATATATATATATATATATATATAAAAACATCTATAAACAAAGCAACAACACCAAAATTCCCGACGTACTGGATCCGACAGGATACACACTTTGTGAGAAGAATATAATCAAACAATAGACAAAAGTGAACAGTACATAAATAATGCAGTTAATATTTCAGCCCCTATCCGGGCCTTTTTCAAAACACAATAAAAATAAAAAATAAAACAAACAAAAACTATGTACAAAAAAGTGATAACCAGCTCTACAATGTAGCTGTTATTGTTTTGTTTAGACTTTTTTGTACATAGTTTTTGTATTTATTAATCCCACACAACCACGGAATGGGTCCTATTTCTATAACCCGGGACCCTCGGGGTCAGCCTCCGTTTAGGAGGGGTCACACCCCGCAAGCCGGAGATACTAGGTCCTATTTCTATATCTCGGGGTTCCCTCGGGGTCCTCTGTTAGGAAGACTCATACTTCAAGCTCAGAGGATGCTGTGGGCAAAGTAAAAAATGGTTTCAACGTGAACTTTGAAAACATAGTATCATCCTTTTGTTTGGAAACGCTGCCTGATGATTTATGTGAATGAGATGCGTCGACGATTGGGTGATGGCTTTGTCGAACATAGACAGAGGGTCATCCATGGAAAACATTTCCAATTAAGTGAACATATTCCGCGAGCCACTGCAGCACATTAGAAGTGTATGTTACTGTCCTTGTACAATTCAATGCTGGTGGAAAACAACGAGAAAATTATCAATTTTCTTGGGATTATACGATCTTTTGGAATGAATGTTAGGAAAAGTTTTATGTCTTTATTTGAAATCACACGATTGCACAGTATATTCGTTTTTGATAATGTTCAAGATTGAGCATGATTTTTTTACAGGTAATTTCCGTTACATGTCATTTTAGTTGTTTTTCTCTGGTATCATGCCCGACGGTATTTTTATTAATTTTCAAAATTTGTTCATTTAGTGCACTTTTTACTTTTTAGTTGTGACCTACCATACCATTTTTTTTTGTATTCGGAAGAAACGAATTGTATTGCCGTTTCATAATGAGTGCCTTTAAATAGTCTTTATATTAGTCCCCTACCGACGGTAGCCGAAGGAAACTTTAAGTTTGCGCTCTGTCGGCGAGTCTGTCCGTCAGTCATGCATCAGTCCTCTGCACTTTTTTCTAAACAGTGCATTTTGTTATAAAGTATCATCACAATTAAAATACATTGAGGTATTTTTTGTTACTAAAAAGTACAATGCATATGCATTAATAAAAAATAGAAAGGATTGTTTTTTCCAATAAAAATGTAATTAAACAGGAAAATTTCTCAAAAGTAATTGGAATGAAATTCAAAAGTGATTGGTAAATATAGCAAAATTTGCAATCTCAATTACTTGTAGTCTAAAAAATTCTCAATAATAAATTACATTCAATTACAGGTGTCTTCCCGATTGTCCCACTTTTTGAAATTACAGGTAAAAAAGGTAAGAAAAAATGTGGGACAATTGGGAATGTTTGTATAAGAATTGTTTTGACAGTGTTTTGTTTGTGAAAACATTGAATTAATGATGACTTTTAATTACAGGTAATGTTTATAGGTAAATAATATGACAATAGAAAAAAAAAACAGTTTTTTTTCTTCAACATTTTATTTTTTCAATGCATAAGACATTATTATAACAATATCAATGAATATAAATGAAACAAAATAATATTTGTCGTTGAAATTTTCATACATACATATACATGTAGCACTATAAGTTCCACGATAAAACACATTCATAATCACATTTAATTGCACAAATAGTAACAAATTAGTTCAAATGTAACAAATATAAAGCAGTGTCCGCATACTGAATTACACACAATTCTCTGTTGAGTAGGTGTTGTTTGAGTTGCTGAAGTCGTTGTCCCAGTTGTACATACTTCCGTCTCTTGGTTGTTCGTACCCTCCGGCTCGGTATTGGATAAGTGTGACTTCGTTGGCTGCCTGTTCTTCTTTCAAGTGGTCGAGTAACTTGGATGTGGTACCTGAATCATCTTCTTCATACTGCTGTGCCATCCCTCAAGGTGGTTGGTTGTCCTTGGTCCTTCAGTTTGGTAGTGGTTCCACAACTGTCTGTTTCCTTCAACCCAGTATGTTGTAACATAGTCCGTAAATGGTGTGATGTTGGCGGTTGAGTCAGAGTTCTCCATGTCTTCCAATGCGTTGAACCATATTTTTTCTACCTCGGCCTGTGGTACCAGGGGTAGTACTGCTTCTCTCCTAATAAGTCGGTGAATGTCTGGTTCCTCTTTGTAGTTGGTGCCAAGTCCTGTTGACTGAACCTTGCGCCATATACAATGTGTATAATGGAAAAAAAACAACACTTGATTTCAATACCAGGGAAAGTAGCCCGGGCAGCATTCTGGACGGCGGTCTCGTAATCAATAAAAAACGTTGTTGGTTGAAGTCGAATTTGACGTTCAGTGCAGGCATTCTTCAGAAGTTCGAATAGTCGGATGTAGATGTCGTCGGACTTTCCGGGTAGCAGTGCAAAAACAAGTGGAAACATTTCACCATCAACAAGTTCATGGAGGGTATATAGTTGTGTGAAGAGTGATGGACATGTGTAGAATGTTCCATCTGCGTAAATTGTGTTGCTATCGTTGTTTGCAAGTAGTTGTAGACTGTTGTCAGTGGCAAAAACTAGTATCCTGTCGAATGTACCATCATTGATCAGAAGAAATCTTTCGTATGCAGTAGTCAGAGTCCATTCATCTTGAAGATTTATGTCTATAAATGAAGTTGGAAGTTGTGGTATGAGGTTTTCTCGCTGGCGATATAAACTAGATTTAGCTGAAGGAAATGAAGGTAGCTGCTCAACCATTCGTTGGGTGTCATCATTCCATTCTGGCGTGCGTAATTTAGCTATTTCTTGTTTGTAAATTCAAGGAACAGGAGTTGTTTCTGCTCTACATCTCTTTTTAATATATTGAAGAACTTTGTTTGCTTCAAGTTTGGCTGGGTTTAGTGGGTGGTTCTATCATTGCGTCTGTTCTTTACCTGGAAACTGTAATCTTGGTAAACAAGGCTCTGTCCACCGCGTTCATTGGGCCTAAAAATAAATTGTGTGTTTGGGGTAACATGGTTTTCAAAGTTAGGTAGGGTAGGTAGGAATTTTTTTTAATATTTTTTTTACATTGTGGTAAAGGAGGAACATTTCTGACTTTGACAGTGCTTGTTGTAAAATAGGCAAAAAATAGTTAGGGTAGGCATAAAATTTTAGGTAGGGTCGGGTTACCCTAAACTCACAATTTTTTTTAAGCCTTGTCGACATAAGTGACTTGTAACTGTGCATTTGCCATCTATTTTTTTTCCTCTTTCTGAGCACTCAGACTGCATTTATAGGGCATATAACTTAACAATATTATTTTAATAACAAAGAATAACAATATATAGATGATTATAAAAATATTGGTTATACTTACAAGTACCATTGTTGCTCATATATGTCCGCGTAATATGGAGACATATAAACGGCAGCTCATATGGCACTAGGTTCAAGCCACTTATACATCCCCATCCCCCAGACAAAACATGCAGCACCAAAAACACTAATTTTGTGCTCAGATAGAAAAGTCTGCTAAATTAAGGAAGAACATATTATACTGCATGTGAACATTGATGCAAAGAAGGAAGACGGTTTTTGGAGGAAATGCTAGATATTGATTTTATTTACAGACTTAAAGTACAGTTGCACTTTAACTGTGAATGAAATATATTTCACATAGCAACAGATTACTATATATATAGCGGACGTCTCAGAAGACGTAGGATTGAAGAAATTTTCACTGTATTGACCAATAGAAAAAGCCGTTACAAAAGTTATTTGTATATTGATGATAACATTGTACATTACAGTTCAGTTTACAAAAAGCTTAAGTCGTTAATACAGGCCTCCAAAACCACATCAAAACACTTAGGATTTGTATGGATGTTTGGAATTGTTTAGTGTCATCATCGTGCTCTAAATAATATATTTTATTTCTGAATAGATTCTTTGCTAAATAATCTAAATAACAACATTTTTTTCAAAATAAATTTCAAAATCTGAATAATATTTCATCAAAATTTTCAAATTTTTATCATCATAAGTATAAAACCTGTATGACCAAATAGAGTGAAAGTATGCATATAAATATGGAAATAATTCTTTTGTACATCTAAAAAATAAAGAGTCTTTGTCAAAACAAAAGAGATTATTAGTGGTTTCAGATTGTATGGTAGTCTGTACAAGGATCCTGAAATAGATTAAACTTTTACATTGTGTAAAGATGTGCAATAGAGTTTCTGGATAAATTTTACAAAAAGGACACAAAACATTTTCTGTTATACCCCTATCTTTTAATTTTTGCAAAGTTGGTAGGCTGTTGTGTATTACTCTGAATATAAAGTCCTGGATAAAGTTTGATTTTACTTCATTTACATCACTCCATACCTTTTTAAAATTTATATGTGGATTTAAAGTAACTACTTTATGTTCAAAACTATCATTATCTACTAGAGACCAATAAATTTCTTTACATGTAGTTTTGTTATTAAACTTAACCTTACCTTTATATTGCAGATATAACTGTATTAGTCTTCTATATACTGGAGGGATACTTACCACTGTATGTTGGTATTGGTTTGAAGCTAATTTTGGCAGGATATCCCTAGTTGTATAACCTACATAGTATGTATAGAAGTTAGACCAAACAGATTTATTGCCATTCAGCATACAGACAAGTCTATATAACAACATGGAGTTAATCTTGAAATTAATATCAGGTAAATTTTGACCACAATTTGCTTTAGTTTTTTGTAAAGATTTTCTATTTAAATATTCATATCGTCCACTCCAAAAAAATTCATATATATATCTTGTTATCATTTTCACATAGCTTAAATCAGGGAGGATAACTCTTCCAACATATAATATAACTAAAATCTTATGCTTGAATGTAAGTTTTCTTTGTTTCCATGTTTCTAAAGTTTTCTTAATCTTTTGTTTAATTGGTTCCCAATTGTTTTTAACCTGCTCTTTACCATAATAAATACCTAACACTTTAATTGAATCTTTAATTAAATGAACATAATTATTTGTAACAGTTGGATTACATATTTTATATATTTCTGTCTTTTCAGTATTGATTCTAGAGCCTGATACTGAGCCAAACTTGGCAAACTGCTCAAGATATAAATCATATTCCTCAATAGAAGTTGACACTGTGGAGCAATCATCTGCATGTTGAAATAGTTTGACCTTTGACCTTAGATTAGGCACATCTACACCTTTAATGCGATTGTCATCTCTGATGTTACAAGCAAGTGCTTCAATTACCAGAGCATACAGCGACATACTGAGGGGACATCCCTGTCTTACTGATCGAGTCACATCTATGCTGTCCGTCAACAGTCCATTTACTTGCACCTTACTTTGTATGTCTGTATATAATGTCTTTATATAGTCAATATAGAAAAGTGGAAATTTCATTTTTTCTAGAACTTTGAATAGAAAACCATGTTCTACCCAGTCAAATGCTTTTTCCTGATCAAATGTAATAAGAAATCCTTTTTTATTGTGTTCTGTCATGTATTCTAATATGTCATTAACTGAATATAAATTGTCAAAAATACTTTTATCAGGTCCTGCTCCTGTCTGTTTGGTATCTACTAATTTATTTATAACTTTAGATAATTTAAATGTTAAAAATTTTGCAATAATTTTATAATCAAAGCATAATAGACTTATTGGTCTCCATTGCTTTAGCTCTTTTTTATCTCCCTTATTTTTGTAACTCAAAGTAATAATACCCACTTTCATTGTATCTGTTAATTTACCTTGCAAATATACATTATTAATAACATCAACTAATTCATCACCTATAACTGGAAAGAATTTTAAATAGAATGCTTTTCCAAGACCATCTATACCAGGACTTTTATTATTATTAAAATTTCTTATTAATTTCAAACATTCATTCTTAGTTATAAAGTTACTTAAAAGTAACTGATCTTCTTCGTCTAAACATTTTAAATTTGAATTTTGTAAATATATATCCATATCATGTTCTGATAAATTGTCAGAACTGTACAAGTCTCTGTAAAAATCTCTAACTATCTCAATAATTTCATTTTTAATTTCAGTCACCCTTCCATTTTTGTCTTTCAATACCTTAATTTCTTTCTTAATACCCCTTTTTTCCTCTTCCAGTTTAAAGATTTCAATATTTTCTATGTCTTCCTCATAATATTCTACCCTTGACCTTAATAATATGCCCTTTTTATGTATATTTTCAATGTCTGTAAGAGAAGGTGTGATAAGGGGTTGATTTGGCCCAAGATTCCAGTGATTTTTTAAGTTGCACCTGAAGATTTTTTTTCATGTTCGTTTCAAAGCTTAGACCCCATTTACAGAGAAAATACGAAAGTAAGAACCGATGACGTCACAATAGGTATAGTTCTGACGTCATGAAAAGGCTACTTTTTAGCATTTTCATAGAAAGATACCGAATTTGGCAGATTTCCGATCAGTTTTCCTAACCGGAAATATCAAGCACATTCAAGAACCAATTAGATAATTTACCAACTTATTGGTACAAATGAATTGAACCTCTCATACAAATATTTTTGTGGTTCTTGCATGTGCTCAATATTTCCTATACAGAAAAAGTAGTCAAAATTGGTCAAATTTGTCTTTCTTCTACAAAATATTCAATTTGTCTCTTCTTCTACACTCAAAAACTCAATAATCATACATCAATATTGGAGAAATGTTACTGTTTACCGAAAAGCTATACCCATAGAACATTTCAATGAGAAAATTGAGTGAAATCAACCAAATTTATTTTCCAGGCCAAATAAAGCCCTTACCGCCCCTACTCCTTTGCATATGTAATGTTTTAATATAATCTTGGTTTACCTGCTGTTTTGTCTCTTCTTCATATAACTCTGTGTATAACTTATGTAATTTATCTTTGTTTTTAGCTGAAACTACTTTTAAATATTCAATAGACATAATTTTTATTTGCTTTTTTAATAATTCCCACCATTCAAGTATATTGTATATATGTTTTTGTGTTTTCCAATAGTTAATATAATCTGAAATATAATCAACATATTGATTATCCTCCAATAAACTTTCATTCAATTTCCAAAAGCCTGTCCCCCACTTATCTCTATATAAATCTAATTCAAAAACTAAACCTTTATGATCAGAGTTCTGATACACTTTATATTCTATATTTTTTAGTTTACTATATATATAATAATCAGAGTATACTCTATCAATTCTTGTCCCTAAGTTATCTTTTGTCCATGAAAATATTTTTTTCCTCTGGATACATCTGTCTATATAAATCAAATAAATTGAAAGTGTTTTTGATTTGTGATAAAACATTTATAACTCTTTCATCCAATATATATTTTATTTTCAATCATATTATAATCCCCAAGAAGTATAATTTTATTCTTGATATTATCAAATTGTAGACTTTGTATATATTCTAGTAGTGAGTGATAAAAAACAATTTGTTCCTGTCTAGGTACACTGATTTTTGAGTAAATGTTTATAATATGTAGAACTTTTCCACCAATATCAAAACTATTATGTAACACTCTGCCATTTAAATCATCATCTACATTATATATTCTTACATTGTCCAATTTTTTTTATATCAAATTTATAACACCATTGCAATGTGTATCAGAAATGTGTATCAATGATATAGAAAACATGATAATTACCTTTCTCTTCTATATCTTTCACTCTATTTTGACTTATAATCCCTGTCTCTTGTAGCCCTATAAAATCAAAATTTGTATATACATTCATTATGTTTTCTATTTTAATTTCCACCCCCCTTCTAATATTAAGAGAAACTAATCTCATAATGATTACAAACTTGATTAAATACCAAAAAGTGCTCAGGTGTGTTAGCTTCATCACTGTTAAAGAGATAGTGAGGGTAGGATTTTATTTACAACCTATACTTTTGACTTTTTTCTATCAGGCTTTAGGAAGTCTTTTACCTGTTTGTCTTTAGACTCAATACTGTCTCGTTGCTTCCTTTTTTCATTTTCTTTTTTTGTGTCCTTTTTTGCAAATTCAGTTCTGTTATCTCCAGGTTTTGAAGTTTTCCCTGTGAGTGTATAAGTCACACCTTTTAATTTTCTCCTCTGTTTGCTAACCTTCTGAAAATCATCTAGATTATCATTTGAATCATTTTTGTTATCAAAAATATGAGTTTGTTTGTCCTCAACTACTTCTATTTTGTCATCTACTACTTCAACTTTATCATCTACTCCTTTTTCCCCATTCCCTTCCTCTACCTCATTATTCTCATCAAAAACATCAATATTATTGATCTTATCTATTTCAATGACCTTTACATTTTGTAAATCAGATACAGTCTCATCTGAATTATCCTCTACATTTACTTTGTCATCCCCTGATTCTGATTTATCATCACATATCCCCTCATTTGTTGTCCCAACTATCTCCATTGTGTCCCCAGAAACAATTTCTGATTCATTTTCATTTACCCGGCACCTGAATCGGTTTTCAGGGGCTTCGGCTACAGAGCTGCCGGGCGCGTCCCCAGGTGGTGGATAGGGGAATGCCCTGTCTATGCGGGGTAGTCAGGTCATAATACGGAAAGCCTGACCGCGAACCATTGTAGCCAAACTGTGTGGAGAAACGCCACGCTCCATGCAGTATAAAGACTCCTTCTATATTTCTCTAAAGAGAGCAGACGCACTGGGTGTCGTATGGAAGGCTAAATTTCCTGCCCCTACCCATTTCTCCAATTTTCCAGTGGCAGTCAAAAGTCGTTGCCCAGGTTGTCCCTTCCACCTTTATTTCTTTCTTCTTATACTTTCAATTTTTTGAATTGATTAACTTGTTCTCGTCCTGATATAGCTGAAATATTGCTCATTGGACGTTAAACTCTAACTAATCAATCAATCAATCATTTTCATTTATCTCTTCATCCTCCCCCTTATTTTCCTTATCAATATCTTCACCAGTAATAGTATTGTTTTCCTCCCCCTGACTCTGTTGACTATTTTGACTTAGTGTATCATCATCTTCATATGAATAATCATTTGTTTTATCATAGTCCTCATAATAATCATTTCTTGGGTCAAACTTGTTGTACCCCCAATCATGCACTGTATTGGTGCAGTTTTTTCCAATATGTCCAAACACTCCACATTTAAAACATTGTGGACCTGTAGGCTGCCCTTTATACTTTACAGTGATTAACTGTCCCTTCACATACATCTTTTTTTGCATATGATATTTTATCTGCCTACAATGAACAATTCTAACACCACTCATTACCTGGGGGTAGCCTCTATATTTTGCCATTTCTATTTTTATAATATCACAATATTTTGTTAACTTTCCCGCCAGACTGTCATTACGTATCTCAAAAGGTAAACCATAAACAATTACCTGTATGGTGTCTTCTCTTTTCATCCATATCAGGGGGTCTGCTTCTTCTACTCTATACTCAATACCTCTAAAGTCAAACTCATAAAACCTGTCGAGGAATTTTTGTTTCATTTCTTCGTTGTGTAGTGTTATGTAAAATGAATTACCTGTGTTTTGTAGACATACAATATAGTCTCTGACTGCTATTTCTGTCTGAAAAAAAGCCAATAATTCAGTTGATGTAATGTTTTTACTTTTGTCATTCTCATTCTCATTACTTCTATTTTTTGACTCAGAACTACTGTATTGCTTCTGTTAAGCGATCTTTGAATAGTAGGAACCTCGCCGTACTCCGCAGAGCCTACAAAGGCCTCTGCATATGTTTTACGCATATTTGTTATATATTTTACCCAAATATTAACTTCTCTGCAGACATTTTGAATTAAATTATATCACGTGATCTATGGATTTGTTGTCTCTCCGTTGAGATCTTTCCTCAACGATCTACGACTGTGATATTTGCAATCTAATCTTAACTGAGGTAAAACTGAGAATGGTATGACCATTTTCCCCCCGTCTTATATGGTATTGGTGATTAGTGCTAAATTGGCATCCCAAACTCTTAGAATTATAGTGAGCTTTGATGTGTTCACTTGGCATCACATACTCATTCTTAATCAGCATGGCATGAACTATGTTCCATTATCACCTAAAGCTCATATCAATAATATCCTTTAATTTGATTAATTTGATTATTATATATATTATAATAAGTTGATAAATAGAAACAAAAAATAAACACATAAACAAAAGTGGTAACATCTTATTTAAAAATTGGAAAAATGGATATCACAAAGTTATTTTGTAAAAATATTTAAAAAAAAATAACTATTAAGATAATATTATAATTTAAAAAAAAAACCAAATGCTCTAATTAAAAATAATTAATTATATTTCAATATTGTTAAATAAACAAGAAATAAAAATGTTTATTTAATATCCTTGATTACATGAAAAAAATGTGGGACAATCAGAACTACATATTTTTTAAAAAGTGGGACAATCGGGAATAAACCCAATTACACATGAATTTGTACTTAATTACAGCTAATTGCAATTACTTTTCGCAATTACCCCATCTCTGATTATGATTTGAATATCCCTCATTGATAGAGAATTTCCCTATCCACCACCCGGACACACAGCTTGCAACTTTGGAGACGGAGCCCTTGAATACCGATTCAGGTGCCAGGCAACTACTTCCAAAATGACATTAAACTTTTAAGCTTCACCGATAATCATCAATCATCCAATTAAATAAGGTATCTCGTCTATTTCTGAGTTTTTAAATATCGTCTATTAGTATGTTTATATACAACAAATCGTTAAAAATTGATAAATTAACATTGCATCTTACATGTTATTCATATAAAGTACATTGTAGTGCTTATGGCTTGCAAGCAATTATTGATGTAAATCTTGGCTGACTTCCAAACTAAACAAATTCTTTGGGATACTGACATTTGTCGCGAAATACGTATGTGCATTTTGGAGGCTGCAATATTTTCAAAGATTATGATAACTTCAGTTCACTAAAGCATGTCGAAATTTGTCGGAAGGGCTCGCAATTTTGATCTTTAATTGAAGTATCTTGCTTGACGCAATAATGTGTCGATAAAGTAATTTGCTGAAAGTGGACTCCTGAGAAACTTGAAAAATGCTCACACAATACAAACTTATCCTTTCCAACCTGGTTCCAATTGGTTTGACAAAATATTGGTTCATAATTAGGCAGGAAGAAATCAAATGTCGAACCGCAAAACTGCTTACACGGTATAACTCGTCCTTACCACGCTTTAGACAAATTTCAAATTTTTCCCTCCAGTTCAAGCGAAGGTATCTTAATTTGAAAAAAAAAAACAATTGCTAAAAATCAAAGTATTGGCAAGCAGGAAATGGACGCCCGACATTCTAGAAAATCATTTATTTACACAAAACAACTCGTCATTTCCAAGCTTAAGACCAAATAGGCACATAGTAATTGGACGCACGAAAATTATAAACATTGTTTTCACAATACAAGCCCCGGCTCGTGTTTCACGGGCTCTGGCTACAGACCTTCCGGTTGCGTCACCAGTTGGTGACCTGTCTACATGGTCTGTGTGGGGTAGTCAGGAAATACTACGAAAAACCTGACCTTGAACCATTGTAGCCAAACTATGTGGAGAAACGCAACGCTCCATGCAGTATTAAGACCCCTTCAATATTTCTCTAAGAACAGACGCACTGGGTGTCGTATAGAAGGCTAAATATCCTGCCCCTGCCCCTACCCATTTCTCCTTTTTTACTATATCGACAGTGAGTTTTTGCCATCACTTGGCGTCAGATGTCCTCTGGGCCGCTACAAATAAATTTGAAAAAAAACAATAGTTACTGGATAGTCCCCTATCAAAATTATATCCGGCAGGTCCGTTCTTCATTAAAGATGTCAACCAGCGGGGAACATTGTTTAAACATTGGACCATATGGAAAACATAACTTTAATTAAAGATGTTCATCTCAGAAACTACCAGTATTATTATAAGCGGACTTAGTCATATTGGTCCTTAGACGGTTCATCCCAAATAAAGTATCCATCAGATTCGTTCCACGTCCAAGATGGCAGCAAGCAGGAAACATAATTTAAACAACATCCACTGCATTAAGTACTACAAGACAAACAATAAATGAACAACCTCAGCGTACCCTTAACTACATTTACCTCATTCCCTTTCTTTTTTCATAAAATTATAATTATGAAAATTATGCATTTAAACTTAGGTTCAGCAGCCGTAGTGTGTTTTATAAATATGAAAAAGAAAGGAAATGGGGTAAATGTCAAGGAGACAACATCCCATATCCAGGTTAAAACGACCCAAAACAAAACATCTAGGGGTCACCATATGGTCTTCAACACAGTGAGGAACCTCACACCATATAGTAAGCCCTAAATGGCCCCGAAAGGTAAAAAAGTGAATAAATCAATGGAAACAAACCACATCCAATAACCCAAATATCAAGAAACTAAAATTTTAGAAGAAGACAAGGACAAGCAAAAGACCAACATATTCCTGACTTGGGACAGGCGCAAAAATTGCGGTCGGGTTAAACTCGTTTTCTTGGATCCAAACCCTCCCCCTATGTGTGGTGGATGGCTAAAAATAAATACACAAAAAGACTCACAGTAAAAATCAAACTAGAAAAAAGTCCAACTTATCAAGACGAGTACCCTTACAATGAAGTACATAAAACATGAAGACAATACACACAGGTACTGTCCGGACAAATGCTCGCAGTTACTGACAGCTAGCTAAGGACATAATTTCCGTTGACTATGATATCAAGCCTTCTAACATATGAAATTTCAATTGAAATACTTCTAAATAGATTTGGTATAACAACATCATCAATTATGAAAGAAGAACATGATATTGTGCAATGCCAAATACTGCCAATATGAAAAATTGTTTAAATTTAGTTATGGTATAAAGCATTTAGGAGATGATCAATATATTTGCCAACAAAAACCAGAAGTAACGATTTAACAACAATGCTGTATATAACATTGTTTTATCAAGTGTAAGATGATATATGTTAATATTTATGCGTAACATACCCTTTTTTGCCTTTGTGGTGTTTCCATTTTCTTCCAAACAGAGATTCATCAATTTCTATTTTTCCTGTTAGCTTGGCCTTTGTTTGTATTCCTGTGGTGTTTCCATTTTCTTCCAAACAGAAATTCACCAATTTCTATTTTTTTCTGTAAGCTTGGCTTTTGTTTGTATTCCAATGTATTAATCAACAAATATTTCTCTTGCGCAACTTGCCTATTTCGCTGCAATGGTGCTGTAAACTATACCGATCATGGCGGAAGAGAACCTATTGCTGGACTTGTCAAAGTACGATTTAAAAAAAAACATTCCCTGTATGTTGGCATTAAAAGTATAAATATTTGAACATACTGTTCTTGTCCCTAAATTGGAAATATTTGTTTCTTCGTATTCTCACCTTTTTTTACCTGACATGCATGTTTGCATTTTTACATGCTGTGTTTTCTGCCAAAAGATTGTTCTTGGGAGCCACGAGTTTGCATTTTCATCATCTTGTAAGAGTAAACTGTAAAAAAAATTACGAGTTTCACAAATATATGATAATGTATTTATAACTCTGTTAGTATATACATTACTGGTGCTCGTTTCTCCCATATTAACGCAATACAAAGCTCTGAAAAACATTCCTATTTATAGTGTTTTTCTGTGTTAAAACCGTGCATCATTCCATTTTCAACCAAATTGAATATACTTGATTCAAACCGTATAAACCTTTTCTTGTGGCTATAGAGTTGACCTAACCAGATATTTCGGTAATCCCTAAATAAAAACAATACTTACACTGCTGGAAAAACTTTTATTTAATCCTTAATAATAAAAAGGGGGCTCACTCTATAGAGTGAGCTATTATGACCAAGTGAAAGGATATGGAGTAAATGAAAATTTAACTAAATTCCTACACATACATAGTACATGACGCTAGGAGTGACACTGGTAGGTCAACATTTGTTACCTATAATGCAGAGATTTTGCTACCTAAATCTTACTATTACAATAGCTATCCGTCGTCTGTTGTTTCTGTAGTGGGACTGAACGCTCTATGTCTGTGCTTTTACCTGTATTATACTAAGTAAACAAAAATCGCTGTTATTGTACTATTGTGTTGTGTGGATGTTACTTTACTCTCATCTGTGGTATGATTAGCAAAGATTTTTTCCCTTTCATTACTTTTTAAAAATTAAGACATGAATAAGAAATATAAATAGGATAAGGTTTAAATGATAATATCAAGGGCATTACAGCATGTATCGAGAAAAATGTACGTGAAGGACTACGTAACGGCAGTCAAGTATTGCATGGGATGCGTGATTGATCAGCAACGTTTCGTGAAGAACTTTCTATCGAGGAAAACATTGAAGGTCAGTAATTATTTCATTGTTTTCTATTTATTACATACGTTATCCAAAGTATCACCTAGAATTTACAAATTACAATTCTCTCATTTTATCACTAGAACTGTTTAAGAATATGATTTAAAACAAAAATGTTTTCCCTAAGACAAAGATGCCAGATCCAGCACCCTGCAAATGGAATTGAACAATTTTTACTGATTATTATGATGAATAAGTGTACACTTTTCATGAAGGGTCGACTATCCGTCTCCGAGAAATCATCTTAAACGCAAAGATTAACCTACGATTTGACGGACGGACGTAGGAACGAACGAACAATTCAGATAGACTCCCTTGCACAGTCTGGGTTCCCGTGGGAACTGACTGTAAGCCACTTTTAGCTGATCTCTTTCTTTTCTCGTATAAGGGCAAGGGAAAACACAGAAAAAAAGAAAAGCAAAAACCTCAGTGATTTAATTTCAGCCTACGCTACATAGACGATGTACTTTGTCTTAATCCAAAATTCAAAAAATTTTTACACTAGATCTATTCTAATGAGTTTAAAATAAAAGAACCCTTTAAGCTTAGTACTTAGATCTTTTGATATACATTGACGAAGATGGATGTTTGAAATCTAAGCTATATGACAAACGTGATGACTTTAACTTCCCTATTGTGAAATTTCCCTTTTTGAGCAGCAATATATATAACTCTCCCGCCTAAGGAGTGTACATTTCGAAAAGTATTCGTTACTATCGAGCCTGTAGTTTATACAGCGATTTTATGTATAGAACAAAACCACTGTCAAAAAAGCTGCTTAGGGATAAGTTCAGCCTTTCTTACTTTCATCCCTTCAGTAATTCTATGGCCATCACCATGACATCATTGACAGATATTCGAGATTTCACGTTTTCGCTTGTTTGACATGACCAGTTTTGACTCAAAATTACAAAAAAAACAAGATAACAGTAAACACCTACAATGGCCGAAAATTACAATCACATGCCAGAATTCACAAGTGAACTGCACAGGGAAAACAATAATGAAGAGAAGAGGCATACAAAAATAACGATGGGAACTCGGGATAGCCGGACTTGGTATCGACACTGGCTTTTGCCAGTGAGCAGTCACCCATGGATTGACTCACTGATAGTGTGACTGGTGCCACTGCTGGAGTAGGGCATGCTTACCCTTCTGGAGCACCTGACGTCACTGCCGCTTTACATGGGAGCTAACACTATGAGTGCCTTTGTTCTTAATGTCGTCTTTTTATTCCGTTCATTGTGGCCGTCTCGATATTCTACTGCCGTTGTTTTAAAAATATATATTATTGAGAAATATTTCGGTTTGTGCTATTTTACAGATCAATGTTATAATTTTAAAATTTTTATTTAGCATGATATTTTACAACATTTAGAAGGAACATATTTAAAAAAAAAATTTGATAATTTTTTTAAAAGATTTTGCTTACCTAAAGATTGCTGAAGTTGTCGTAAAACATTAATCAATCAATCAATTGTCTACTTAAGTTTAAAAATGCCTAAAATAAACGATTTAGTTTTCTCGAACCGTTGCCTGATACATCACGCATCCAATGTAAAACCTGACCGCCATTTCCTGTCCTTCACGTGCATTTTTGTCGGTAAACGGTTTGATGTCCGTGAATATGCAAATGTTTAAACGTATAGCCAAATATTATACAGAAGGCTTTGATATTATTCTAAGTTCAATATGTGTCATCCCCCGAGGGATCTAATATACAGTTTTTAATATTATAACAGTTAAACTAACTTTTGTGGTTTTAATATTTTACACATTTGTTTTACTTGTATAACCGTCGTTCGCGGTCCCGGCTTATGAATAGGCCCGCAGTATCCTCTAAGCTTGGAGTATGAGGCTTCATAACAAAATCGACACGTTTGCCGTGTGTCGAGACCCTGTCGATGGTTGACGAGATCCTGGTAGATGCGATGCTTTGGTCAGACGTATCCATTACGTATCCATTGGGCTGAGAATACAGGATCAATATCTTAATTTGGCTCTGATAACATTTTTGTATTGATTTAAACCATCAATACAGTGTAGGGGGTACTGAAGAAGGCGGTGGTTAATGGGTCAATCAAGTAGTACGCTTTCCATCAAAGCATGGTTACGCTCCACTTGAGTATACCATCTCTGGAACACTTGATACTTTCTAGTGGAGATCCCTAGAATCAAAGTATCGCCCCTATTGGAACTCCGTTATGGGTGGGTGACAAACATAGTGAAATCTCCTTCTTACTACATAGTACAACAAACCCCTCAAAACTGACCTGTTCCAATAAAAAAAAACATAATCAGACGATTCTATTCCAGAAAATGAAGATAACAGTTGGACAAAATTTATTATGTTGACTGGATCACTTGATAAACAAATATAAAAAATTACTCCATTTGCTATCCAAAAGACCATTCAAAGCATTGCTGAAACAGTGAAAAACGTCTCCAGAATGCGAGTAGGTGATTTACTTATTAAAGCAATTTCAAAATTTCAAAGTGAAAATCTATTAGAAATAACTAAGATTTTAGAATTCACAGTTGCGGCATCTCCTCAGAGAACTCTCAAAGCAGTCCAGGTATTTTGAGAGATAGAAGTCAGTATCTATCAGATCTTAGCGGCGAGGATATTTGTGACGAATTGTCATCGCAAGGCGTAACAAAAGTACAAAGATTCATTTCGAAAAAAATCAGGAAGCACTGCTAAACTTAATATTTTTCTTTTAACCTTCAACAATTCAATTCCTCAAATATCATTGAAAATTGGCCCTTTGGTATAAACGTGGACAAAATCCTTCCAAACCATGTTAGATGTTTCACTTGACAAAAGTTTGGTGATGGCAATGGTGCATTTTATTAGTAATGTTAGTTAAATTCGTAACACAGACTAAATTAGAATATATTGAGCGCATTCTAACAGATTAGCATGGAAGCCAAGGTTGTTTTAACATTAGACGTTGACAAATATTTGTGATTGTTTATTTTATATTATGTCTGGCTTTTTTCTCCTTTTTGTTTTGTTCTGCTTTTTTTCCTTACTGAACAGCGGCCTGTGTATATTTTAATCGTAATAATGTCATAACTATATATAGTTAATGTGTTATGTTGGTTTTTGTACTGTTTTGTGCTTTATGCTTGTGTAGTGGTATATAGTCTATCAGCTCCTTCCAAGTTATTGACCCTTTTTGAAATGAAATATAAGATGGTTCAGTTCCAAGTAATTTTTTTCAGATGTTTCCTTCATTCCTTCTGGTTGCCAAGTCAAATACAACAATAATATGCAAATCATACAAATTTATATATAATAACGTAAAAGATCATATAAATGCGAGAATGAACAGTATGCGGGGATACTAACTCAAGGTAGCTATTTATGTTACTCGTCAAGATGTATAACAGAATTATCTTCATTTTAATATTAAACATAAAATATGTCTCGCTTTGGCTCGCCACACTTTTATATGCAAGTTTTTGTACTCATGCGCTCCATATCACTTCTCTTATATTATTTATATGTAGCTGGGTAATCAAAAGCATAAACTCTAAATGAATATGCAAAGGATCGCTTATTTTGTATTATGAGATAGGTGTTCCGATATTCTTCATATTAACCTTTTGATTTGATTAAAACGCGATCTAAATGTTAACTATAACAAACAGTATCTAATAAGTGTTGCAACCCATTCTATGAGTTTCAATTCAGAAAATACATAATCTTAATTTACACGATTTGTTTCATAAATGTAGAACGGCTTACCGAAATCTGAATAAAAACTATAAACCTGCTTTATATTAATTTTAACATATTAACAACATAAAAATTATTTACTGAATTAAATTATACGTTGATAGATTCAATCGTATTACAAATTTAAAGTCATATAAAATTCTTTTAACTTTCTTAAGTATTTCAAATTGAACTTATTGTTTTCATTTGATAATTCTTTTAAACTTCTTGGATATCACTTTTATAATTATCATTTAAAACATAAATTAAATTTCGAACAATAAATATAATTGAAATGTATTAAATAAATTTCATGCCTTTTTGAAATAAAATAAAATATGGTTCAGGTCCAAATAATTTTTATTAGATGTATCCTTCTTTCCCTCTGTTTGCCAAGTGCGGATTTTTGCTAAAATTTTACATTCCAAAATTATGTCACACGACAGTGACCATAACTGACCAATGAATATTCTTCTATTTTGAAGGACATAGTTTTAATTATTCCGTCCATGGCACTAAGTGATTTCACTTTACGTAATATTAAATGTTCAGGTATTGTTTGACATGAGTCTTATGTGACAAATAAAATTCTTTTCCGGATTAATTTTTAACTAAGTTCTTATTTAGCTATATATAATCTATACAGCTTGGGTTTGTTAGTTAAAGTAAAAAATGCCTTTTATTGTATTTGGTATTAACAAAATCCTTCTTTAATTTTTGTGGGAAAATAATTAAGAAAAAACAAATGAAATAAATGCTTTTTTTCACTTACTTGAATATAAAACGAAATATATTAAATAACAAAATACCGGGGTTGCTGTGAATTTAGGTTTTATTTAAAATGTTTAAATAAAAATGGAAATCTTTAAAATATAAAATAAATAGACAAAAACGTGTTTAAATTATTCTATATTCTTTTTGCTCATTTTTACTACATTACAAATGCCTTACCGGCCAAATTTAACTTTGCCCCTTCAAAGTATATAAATTTTTTGACTTATTATTTCCTTAAACTAATATAAACATTACTTGCATGGAAATTCAAAATTCAATTCTTTGTTCATTCTCACACATTGTTTTGTTTATGTTTGCCCATGAATGGAAGATGGTGTTCGATGGATGGACACCGTCTTCCAATTTGGAATATGCATATCTAAGTTTGGATCCAGTATGTTTATGGACAAACGACTCAATAAAAAGGGTTGCCATATTACTTCGTACATTCAGTTTACGAATGTATTCATTTTTATGAAAAATAGCTGAATTTAAACCTTTTTGCATTTCATTATATTCTAAATAGTGACATGCAGCCTGTGTAAATTCCATTTTTGAAAGTTTATCGTTGTGACTGGAATAAATACTACTTTACAATTTATTGATTCCAATTTTGCTAGTGTAACATCTAAGATTTCTTTTGCTTCCATTACTTTGTCATCTTTTAAATTGAAATAAGACTCTTCATAAAGCTTTCCTTCATTTTTATCTCTAGCACCAATATCTGGTATCCCAGCCATTATATAAACAATTTTTGTTGATGTACTGTTTTTAAATTTCTTAAATGCTGCATTTACATAAATCTTAAAGTTTTCCCCCAGGTTTTACAAAAAATTCTCTACAAGGGACTTTATCTTTAAAACCTCGTCCTCTACTTTTTGGAAGAATCTGCAATACGTATAATGAAATTCATAAAACAACATATATACAAAAAAATAAATAGATAGCAATATCATAAGGATAGGAACTTTACCACAAATCAAGAAAAAGTGGTACTTAATAGAAAAAGGTGAACCACGTCTCGCTTTGCATAAAAAATGACTTAATCTTGATTGGATATACGAACCTTACTACAAAATATTATATATAAGTGAAACATGATATCATTCTATATTACAATTTTCAATAATTATATCAACCATAGATTGCCTTTGCTTTTTGCACATTTCACAATTTCCATTTCCTGAATAAATGATCACTATTTCCACTTAGAGAATTTCGCACTATTTCAATCCTTGAATTTTCTATACATTGAACGATTTATGCGACACAATTCCATATTTTATAGTTCTCCAAGCTGACTCGGTGTAAATGTTTGGCATTAATCGGTTGCTACTTTTGATTGTCGATAGCATGTATTGTCCATAATATATATATATATTGTATATAAAATAAAATACATATTTAGATAATAAAGGTAGAAAATTGAGCTTTGCTTATGTTCAAGCAAGACGACACTATCCAAGGTTCCTATTTTTTCAACAGAAATAAGAACAACGATGACTTGAAATTTGTAACTGAAATATTTGACTAACTCTCGTTCTATTTTGTTTTAGATCGTTTCATATTTTGTTGAGAAATTATTCCGTCGTATATTTATTAAGAACAATAGACTTTTTTTGGAATCGTTTATGTACAGTTAGCAGATTTGTGACATTGACAAAAACATCATGTTTAGATGTCGACATGATAAATTTACTTATGGGTTATAAAACCCCTGTATTTTAATTTACGACAAAAATTTCTGTTAGATTCAAGGTTTGAATGAAGACGTCTCTACATTCTTAGCACTAGATAATATCTTGAACAGATTAGTTTTAAATATTAACTCTCATGAAAACCTTACATTGAATTTCTGGAGATAAAGACCTTTGTGGTTATTATTATGCCTGTGAAGGTTTATACATGTATATGTCTTTAAACAAATCAAACTGTTATTATCACATTACTATACTTATAGATTTTATTTTACTATTTTTTTATTTTTTTTATTTCATTTTTATGATATTTTATTTTATTTTATCTTATTTGATTGTATTTTTATGATAGTTAATGGAGCTCTTGATATCTTGATTTCAATAGAATATAATTCTTCATTTTATAAATAGTTAAAGATATCATTTTATTTATTTTGTTGTCTATTAAAACAACTCTGAATTTTTCGTTTTCTTGTTTTACCATTTTTAGTATGAGTTAAATAAAATTCAGTTAACAATCCTTCACCAATATCTTTTTCAGGAATCCAGGTTGTTTTCTTGTATCCAACCCATTTGATCCTGTAAAAAATTTTCACCATTTTGCCTTTTCTTAGCCAATGATTTTTCGGCTAAAAATTGATTATCTTCCTCTTGTGTATAATCTTGTTCATTTGCTTTTTCATTATCGTTTTGGCAGTGTCATTTGTTGGCTGTTCGTCATTGTCATTTGTCGGTTGCTCACTGTCATTTTTGTTTGCGTCGTCATTGTCAATATTTTGCTGTCTGTGATCTCTTGGATCCTCATTTAACTTAATCCTGTTTGCATCGATTTTGGATTTTAATAATTGATGGTTACTACACCTTATTAATTTATATGTATTTTTACTATGGACTTGATTGATGTAGAAAGGACACACCCATTTTGCATGGAGCTTAGGTTAGGTGCAGACCCTTTTGGAACTTTCATACACTGTAGAAGAACTCTATCACCTACCTTGAATTTTGGCTCTTGTGCTTTTTTTTATCATATTGTGCTTTTGTCTTTTCTTGCGTTTTACTTACATTTTCATGTGCTGACTTGCCTAAATGTTCTCTTGTGTTACATAAATATCAAATGGAATGTTCATTTCCTTATCAAATAGCACGTGGAATGGCAAAAAACCAGTTAATTCAGTGTTTTGCGACATTCGTAAGGCAGTCATAATACTTGGTATCAAACTTGGCCAATTCATTTGGTCTTCGGAAATATATGTTCTCAAAGTTTGTGCAATTGTACTATTCATACGTTCGGAACTAGTGTTTGACATAGGATGATATGCACTTTTAGTGTATTTCCTAAAATGAATTTAAATTCACAGTGACTTCAGTATTTAGTCATTTGTTACCACTGGCTCAATGCCACTGCTGGTGGACTGTTAGTCCCCGAGGGTATTCACCAACCCAGTAGTCAGTACTTCTGTGCTGACCCGAAAGCCGATTCTATTTGGAACCTTACAATATCTAATTTTTTGTAAATTTTGTTGAAAACTAAGGAGTATCTCCATCATGCAAAGCTCTGTCCTTAGCTGATTTTGGCTTCACATTTAGACCATATTGTTTTTTGTTCTCTTAGTTTTTAAACATCTTTGAGTTCATGGTCTTCCAAACATTTAGATTTTATCTGCACTGAAGAGACATAAGTTGTCGAAATGCGCATATGCAGAATTTAAATTCACAGTGACTTCAGTATTTAGTCATATGAAACAGTTCTGCCAATGCTTGAATTAACTTAGAACAAAAGTTTTCACCTTTATCTGTGATCAATATTTTTGGACTACCGAAACGAGTAAAAACCTCTTTGTAAAAATGGCAGTAGAATACCGAAGGAACAAAGGAGTGAAATTTACAAAAATCGAAGTCCAAAGACACGGCCAAAACGAGAAAACACAGAAAACAATGACGTCAGACAGATACAAAGCACAGAAATAGAAATTACAACATTCAAAACAAAGGCACTCACAGTGTGAACTCCAGTGAAACTGAGAGTGACATCAGGTGCTCTGGAAGGGTAAGCATGTCCTGCTCTGTTAACAGCACACATCACACTGAATGATTCAATCCGGGAAAATGTCAAAGCCGGTAGTCAAATCCGGGAAGACGTGAATCTAGCTGAAAATGTCCACTTTCATTTGGGATACTGACACGTCATATCTTTCAATGATGTTATGGTGACGGCCATAGAATTTCTTTAGGGATGAAATTAACATAGGTTGAACAAATCCCTGACTAAGAAGCTTTTGGGACAGTGTTTTTGCTCTGTTCAAAAAATCACTGTACAAACTACACGCTCGACAGTAACGAATCAAATGTGAAATGAACACTCCATAGGCTCGAGAGGTAGGTATATTGCTGCTAAGAAAGGGAAAGTTCACAATTGGGAAATTAAAATCATCATGCTTGTCATATAGCTTGGATTTCGTCAATATACAATAAAAGATCTAGGTACGAAGCTGAAGTAGGTGTTTCAGTTGTTTCTTTAATTTGAAGCTCATTGGGATAGATCTGATGTAAATACTCCTTAAATTTAGGATTTTTAAGAGAAAGTACATCGTCTATGTAGCGGAAACTGAAATTAAAAGACTGGGCTAAATGTCTTCTTTGAATAAGCCCTTGTAAAAACTTGGCCTCGTACGAGTAAAGGAAAAGGTCAGCTAAAAGCGGCGCACAGTTTGTTCCCATAGGAATCCCTATTGTCTGTTGGAAAACACGACCTCCGAATTCGACAAAAATAGTGTCGACCAAAAATTCTAACATTTTGATAACGTCAGTCTCAGTGTACTTCTTGTTTGAATCAGTGTGTTTCTCAACAAAATGTGTCTTTTCTTTCCCTATAACTAAATAGGGGCATCTGCGTTCTCCATGTTTTGTGCAGAAACATTGATGTATTAAATCTGCAATTACGGTTTTCAGTTTATTTTGTGGCAGGGTTGTATAAAGTGTAGGAAAGTTAAAAGTTTGAATGCTATGGCAATGGGTAAGGCTGGTTGAGGATAGCTGTTCAAGGAGATCTATTGATTTTTTAAGAATCCACATTTGATTCACACCGCTTGTGGAGTATGCTTTATTACAGTAATTTTTGAGGCCATCTCTGACTGCGGTCAACAAAGAAGTGAGGAGCTATGAAAGAGGTTTAGTGGTGCATCTGGAAGACCTGGCAATGAATCTCTGTTTGTATGGATTCTTATGAAGTTTAGGTACCCAGTAGATGTAAGGGAGTTGTTTTCATCATTAGCTTTTATGCCAAATGATGCTAACACTGAAGTGTGATTTTGTACAATCTCATCCCTCGATGTTGAGTAGGGGTATAAGTAGGGTTTCCAGATGAACTGTCGATGCTCGTCTCCTTCACAAGGCAGTCGAGATAGTGTTTCTTACACACAAACAATATGTTGTTAGAAGCTTTGTCTGCAGGGACAATGACGTAATTTTCATGGAGGTTGGACAGAGTACTTACTACAAGGGATCTTCAAATATAATGGGATTTCTTGATATCATAGCTGTTTTTAAGCGCCGGATGCGATTTACAATAAATGACTTTATGGACCTTATCCAGTCGGACAAAGTCTCAAAGTCCTCTTTCTCTTTCTTTGCCCACTTCCTAGCATAGTCTTCAACTGTATCCATCAAAATCTTGAAGTTGTACTTCCAGTTGATGTGCTGGGCTCACGAAATTGGGGACCTTTTGAGAAGATATCTCGTAGTTTGAGGTTGTCTACGATATCTAGGTCGCCCGTTATAACGTGTCCAGCCGGACTATAATTGAATGGGGAAGAGGAGCAAGCACAATCAGGTGGTTTGGCTTTAAAGTCATCAATTTGGAAGTCACGCAATACCTGTTTGTAATTGAAAATGGAAGTTGCAATTGGTTTAGTGTAGGAATATAAGATAAGTGGAACTGATTGGTCATTAAAATAAGGAGGAATGTTTGATGTCACCGTTTTGCTGTGTAGAATGTTAGCAAGATTTATAGCGTCCAAGCCTTTATTGGCGAATTGGATTTTGATAAATGTCCGGCTATCAGGTTTGTTGGCGGATGTGGTGACAGGCTTGAACAGACGGTGGTAAGATATATCCGAAACAATCGCTATTTAATAGGTATTCTAGGGAAAGGCTATCAGTTACGGATGATGATCCGCCGTGCGCGGTCCCGGCTTATGAATAGGCCCGCAGCATCCTCTGAGCTTGGAGTATGAGGCGACACGTTTGCCGTGTGTCGAGACCCGTGTCGATGATTGACGAGATCCTGGTAGGTGCGAACCTGTGTTCAGCCTCCCGCTGCGGCCATTAAATATCCGTTGGGCTGATAATACAGGGTCAATATCTTACTTTGGCTCTGAAATCATCTAAACGGGAGGTCGGATTGGCCCGGTCCGATCAATCGGCTGGTCACGCCAAGCCCTCCAATATATATTTCCAACTTGAGTTTAAGTTAACAAGTGTAACATTTTTGTATTGGAGAAGGCGGTGGCTCATGGGTCAATCAAGTAGTACGTTTTCCATCAGTGCCTGATGGTTACGTTCCACTTGAGTATACCATCTTTGGAACACTTGATACTTTCTGGCGGAGATCCCTAGAATCAAAGTATCGCCCCTGTTGGCACTCCGTGGTGGGTGGGTGACAAAGATGGTGAAATCTCCTTTCTTACTACATGGCACAACAAACCCCCCAAAACCAACTAGTTCCAAATAGAAAAAGAAAATTAGACAATTCTATTCCAGAAGTTGAAGATAGCAGTTGGACAAAATTTATTGTGTTGACTGGATCATCTGATAAGCAAATATCAAAAATCAATCCATTTGCTATCCAAAAGACCATCCAAAGCATTGCTGGGACAGTAAAAAACGTCTCCAGAATGCGATCAGGTGACTTACTAATTGAAGCTTCTTCCAAAATTCAGAGTGAAAATTTAATAAAAATAACAAAAAATTTAGAATTCAAAGTTTCGGCATCTCCCCACAGAACTCTTAATAGCAGTCGTGGTATTATGAGAGACAGAAGTCAGTATCTCTCAGATGTTAGCGATGAGGAAATTTGTGACGAATTATCATCACAAGGCGTCACAAAAGTACAAAGATTTATTTCAAAAAAATCAGGAAGCGCTGTTAAACTTAATACTTTTCTATTGACTTTCAACAGTTCAGTTCCTCCAACATCATTGAAAATTGGCCCCTTTGGTATAAAGGTGGACAAATTCATACCAAACCCTATTAGATGTTTCACTTGCCAAAAGTTTGGTCATGGCACCAAACAATGTAGGGGCAAGTTGAAATGTTTTAAATGTGGAGAGGAGGGACACCAGGGTACCGAGATGTGGTAATGCACAGAAATGTGCAAACTGCTGCGACGCGCATATGGCCACCTCACGGGATTGTCCACTTTATACCAAGGAGAAGGAAATTTTAAAACTTAAAACAGAGAAAAACATTTCGTACAAAGACGCAAGTCAACAAATTTCCTTATCAAAAACATCTTCAAAAGCAACATCCTCATATGTAGACAAAGTTAAAAAACCTAACTCTTTCTCGCATGTTCACACCCAAACAAATTATCTTGGCCAATTGACACACAAATCCCAAGACCATTAGCTGTGGAAACTGTACCGAAAGAAAAAATCATCACTCCATCAAAATTTACAAAAGCTTCAAATACAAGCAAGTCAACACAATCATCACAATCAACACAATCTTTGTCCAAATCTCCTTCCAAAGTTCAATCATCATCTGAAAACTGGCTCTGAAATTGCTACAGCCAAAGAACAGAAATCTGCAGAATGTTCGTCTACTGCAGAAAATAAAAAAACACCTAGAAGTGCAAATAGCCACAGACAGAGTAGACTCGAGAAGTCCAAATCGGCTGTTAGCACTTCTAACAGATTTGAAAGCCTGTCTTCGGACGAAGACACTGGCACATCTAAAACGTCCGGTCCACGCCAAAAACCGTAGTGGGATGTTAGCATTTGGGGACCGTTAGATTCCCACATGGATACATCCGAACCGGATAACAACATCGAATGTGTACGACCACACAGTAGGTCTTCTTCTGTTAGTGGATCATCGTCTCGTCATACTTCAGTTTCCCGAAAGGGAAATATCTCACCAATACGATATAATGAACAATATAATTCAATGGAATTGCAGAGATTTTAAGATTAATTTTATTGAAATTAGTTTATTAACTCAAAATTTTAATCCTGCGGCATTTTGTCTTCAGGAAACACACCTGAAGAAAAGTGATACGTTGAATGTAAAGAACTACTCCCTCTACAGCACTTATATACCTGAGAATGAACGAGCTGCTGGCGGCTCAACCATTCTCGTCAACAACGATATTGTCCACAGTACTGTTGATCTAAATACGGATCTTCAGGCTGTTGCAGTGAGAATTTCTTTGGATAAAACGATCACAATATCTTCTGTATATTTACCACCTAATTACAAACCCAGTCTTAGCCAACTTAAAAACTTGACCAACCAACTGCCCGCCCCATTTATAATAATGGGTTATTTTAATGCTCACAATCCATTATGGGGAAGTTCTGCTTTGAATGACAGAGGTAAAAAGATTGAAGACATAATGTCGCAGGAAGGTTTATGTATCTTTAATGATGGTTCACAAACTTATTTACATCCTGGAAATGGGGCTTACTCAGCTATAGACCTAACTATAACTGACCCATCTCTACTGTTGGACTTTTCCTGGAAAGTACACGATGACTTATGTAGTAGTGATCACTTTCCGATCATTCTTCAACATCTTTATTCGACTACCGGAAAAAGGCCACAGCGCTTTAAATTTGATAAAGCTGATTGGTCTCTCTATGAAAATTTATGTAGAGAAGAATTGAAATCTGAATTGTTTGAAGATGTTCTTGATCCCTTAAATCTTTTCAGTGAAAAAATACTTTCCATTGCAGATAAATCTATACCGAAAACCTTGGCAAACCCAAAACGGCTTGGGAAACCCTGGTTTGACGATGACTGTGATGATGCTCTGACAAATCGTAAAAAGGCAGAGGAACTTTTCAATAAACATCCAACGACGGACAATCTTGGCAATTTTCGCGTTTTTCGTGCAAAACCTCGAAGAACTTTTAAACAAAGAAGACGCACTTCTTGGCGCAACTTTGTCTCTAAATTAAATTGCACACCCCTATGAACAAAGTATGGAATATGGTACAAAAAAATCTAGGGTCAAAATAGGAAAGCTAATGTCCATCACATTAAAAACGGACAAGATATTTTAACATCTGAAAAAGATATTGCAAATAAAATCGGAGAAACTTTTGAGAAACATTCTTCTCTAAAAATCTAGGACCCACATTCCAGAGAATTAAAGAACAAAAGGAACGAAACAAACTTAACTTTAAATCTAAAAATACAGAGCAATACAACAGATTATTTTCGATTGATGAACTGAAACAATCCTTGGATAAGGCGCATGACACGGCATGTGGCCCTGACCATATCCATTATCAACTCCTGAAACAAACTCTGGAAATTCTTTTAAACATTTTTAATAAAATTTGGGTAACAGGGAAACTACCACCTATGTGGAAACAAGCAACTATAGTACCTATAGTACCTATTCCAAAACCGGGTAAAGATCATTCCGAACCATCTAATTACAGACCACTAGCATTAACTAGTTGTGTCTGTAAGACAATGGAACGGATGATAAACAAGCGTCTTGTTTGGTACCTCGAATCGAACGGTCTTCTGTCGAACGTCCAAAATGGATTTCGACAAGGTCGTACAACAATAGACCATCTAGTTCGATTCAAAACATTTATCAGAAATACATTTTTAAAGAAAGAACATGCAGTGTCTATCTTTTTCGATATTGAAAAAGCATATGACACAACATGGAAATATGGAATTTTAGAAGATCTTTTTGATATTGGGTTGAGAGGAAGCTTACCTAATTTTATTGAGAATTTCCTCAAGGATCGTGAGTTCAATGTTTGAGTCAACTCTACATTTTCTGACTCGTTTGAACAAGAGATGGGTGTTCCACAAGGAAGCATCCTCTCTGTCACACTATTTAGTATTAAAATAAATAGTTTGGCCCAGGTTTTAAAAGATAATATTGATGGATCTCTTTATGTAGATGATTTTCTGATTTGCTATCGTGGCAAAAACATGAATAACATAGAACGCCAGTTGCAATTATGTCTAAACAGAATCGAAAAATGGGCAGTTGAAAATGGTTTTAAATTATCAAGCTCGAAAACAGTCGGGATGCATTTTTCTTGTAAGCGGAAAATGCATCCAGACCCAGAGCTTAAACTATACAATAACCCTATAACTATTGTAAAAGAGGCCAAAGTTCCTTGGTTTAATCTTTGACAGTAAACTTTCCTTTCTCCCCCATATCAAAATGCTTAAAAAGAAATGCCTCAAGGCATTAGATATTTTAAAAGTTGTGTCGAGTACCGACTGGGGTGCGGATAGCACTGTTTTATTAAATTTATATCGATCGTTGATTCGATCAAAACTAGATTATGGATGTTTTATTTACGGTTCCGCCCGTAAATCATACATTAAATTACTAGACACCGTTCACCACCAAGGTTTGCGTCTTTCATTTGGTGCGTTTAGAACTTCTCCTGTGGAGAGTCTGTATGCTGCAGCTAATGAACCATCCTTGGAAGACAGACGTATTAAACTTGGTTTACAATATGCAACAAAGCTTAAAGCGTATCCTTCCAATCCTTCTCACAACTGTGTTTTAAAACCTCTTCACAAAGCTGACTACCAAAAACGCCCAAACGTTATACAACCTTTTGGTCTCTGTATCAAACCACACCTTGAATCTGCTAATATAAATTTAGATGAAATAGCTCAAGAAACTCCCAAAAAACCTCCATGGCTGAACCTAAAACCAACATTTAATTTTGAACTATGCAAACACAAAAAGGTTGATACCAATCCTCTGGTTATCCAGCAGGACTTTGCAAGAATTAAATCTGAACATACTGAATACTTGCAAATTTACACAGATGGCTCTAAGGATGGAGACAGAGTGGCTTCTGCAGCCGTTTTTGGAGACCGTGCTGCAACTCTCCGATTACCATCCTCTAGTTCCATATTTACTGCTGAAGCTAACGCTATTTACTCAGCACTTAAATTTGTAGCTTTATCGCAAATCAAATAAATTCATGATTTGTTCCGATTCACTTTCTTGCCTATTGGCAATTGAAAGTCGAAAAACAAAACACCCAATTATTTTGAAAATAGCCGAATTCTACAAATCACTTGTAGCATTAGGCAAAGAAGTCATTTATGTTTGGATCCCTAGTCATGTGGGGATCTATGGAAACACAGTTGCTGACCAGGAAGCAAAGGATGCACTAGATGACGAGATGGCAGATTGTCCAGTACCTTACACTGACATGAAGCCTTTAATCGCTAAATATATTTTAAAGTTATGGCAGGCCAAATGGGATCTGCAAATAAATAATAAACTGCATGGAATACAGACAGACGTCGGTAAACAAGTCAGTTCATGCGGTAAAAACTGTAGGGAACAGGTAGTGTTGACCCGTTGTCGTATTGGACATACTAAATGTAGAACAACACATAGTTTTATCCTCAACAGTGATGATCGACCTGAATGTATTCCATGCAATTGTCCTTATACAATTCAACATGTTTTAATTGAATGTGTAGATGTTGCCGATATCAGGCGTGATTTTTATTCAGCTGATTGTCTTAAAGACCTATTTACAAATGTCGCTGGCGACAAAATCGTTCAATTTTTAAAAGCAATTTATTTAGTAAGATTTAAAAAGATCAATTTAAACTAGTTTCTAATTTCTAATATTGTTAGTCAAACCATAATTTCTTTAATTATGTTTTTAACATTTTACACATTTCTTTCACTTGTATAAAGCCATATGGTTTTATATAGATATTTTTACTATATAACTATTCTAATTAGTTAATATACTTAACAGTTCTCGCCACGATATAGCTGAAATATTGCTGAAGTTGGCGTAAAACATCAATCAATCAATCAATCAACGGATGATGCTAGACATGTTTTGTAGAAGGATTGAAGTTTTGAAAGTGGCAAGGAATACAGTTTGGTACGAATGTGATGAATGCCTAGAGGAATGGTCATGAACGGAAGAAGACCATTAATTGAAATGCCATGTAGACTTGGGTCAGTATAGTGCCTATGTCCATGACTACATGGTCTGCGTTGGCTTCCATTCAATATATTCATCACATTCACCGAACTGCATCCTAGACTTGACAGATTACCTACACTTTTTATATTGTCATTGCAACCGTAGGGTATTGCGGTCCCCAATTATGTCTGCAATATCTGCAATTTCAGTTGCCTCTTGTGTACAACGTGGAAACGCTTCGGACCATCTTGAAAAACGGTCAACAATTAGCAAAACATGCTGATAACCTTCTTTTGATTGTGGAAATCCAGACAGAATATCCATGTGCCATCGTTCAAATATTTCTGCAATTGGCAGTAGGTTAAGAGGGGCAGGATGTCTGTTTCTTGGCATCACAAGATATGACATAATCATAAACTTGTTGGTACATACCATGCCAATATTTTTGCTGCAAAGCTGTATATGTGCGACGAAAACCTTTGTGACCACTTCAAGCCTCACAGTCATGATGAGCTTTTAGTGCATCTTCCCCAAGTAACTTTAGCAAAACTACTTGTTCAATCATTGTTTCTGACACCTTTCGCACGAGGCCAATGTTGATGAATGATCTCATTATTTGAACAAAACCTGTATAAATCCTTTTCAAGTAATATAGTTTTGCCTTTTCCTGATCATTTGGAATCTCACCTGATTCTAAATACTTAATAGATCCGTCAATTCAGTACAATGCCTTTGCAAACATGTTATTTTAAAATTACCTGTTAAACATTCACTGCTGCAACAAATGGCTTTGGGTCATCATACTAAAATGCCATTTAAATGATTGTACTAATCTTTTTTGTCAAGACTTTGTACATTTAAACATCATTTTTCATTTTGCTCAATTTCTTCATTTTGGGGTGGGTATGGGATGATAGATATAGCATCTGCGTTTGTATTTTTCTTACCTTCTCTGTAAAGAATGTCAAAGGTATAATTCTGTAATTCTAGTGCCCACCTTCCTAACTTGGCATTAGTGTCTTTAATTTTGTGTAACCAAAGTAAAGGACGGTGATCAGTATAAACCGAAAATTTTTGATGTGATAGATAGACCTTATTGTGTTTTATCCCTTCTAAAACAGCAAGACACTCTTTTTTGCTTACAGTCCAAGGTATTTCACCACGTTTTAGAGCTCTTCCTCCACATGATATTATTCTGTCCCTATTTTGGTCATCTTTATGATGCAGAATATAACCTATTGCATTCGAACTAGCGTCCGTGCTTAAAGAAAATGGTTTTGCCATATTCGGGAAAGCTAAAATTGGTGTAGATGTTAACTTTGATTTTAGCAATTCAAATGAATCTTGACATATTTCAGTCTAGTCAAAGTCATTTTCTTTTTGCAACAATCTGTTTAAAGGTATAGTAGTTTTGGAATAGCCTTCAATAAAACGCCTGTAATAATTACAAATTCGTAACAATTGCCTTGTTTCTTTAACATTTATGGGGATAGGGTAGCCTTGTATAAGTTGTATCTTTTCAGGGTCCATTTTGTTCAATACATGCCCTAAATATTTCACTTCTTTTACACCAAATTGACATTAACTTGGTTTGAGCTTTAAATTTGCATTTTTGAGCCTATCAAAACTAGTTCTAACTGTTTTTGTGTTCTTCAAATGATTTGCTGAAGACCAAAATATCATCAATATAAGCCAAAACATTTCTCCAATTGAGGCCTTGCAATACTTGTAATATTATTCTTGAGAAGCTTATACTAATATTACGCATCCCAGATGGCATTCTTGTCTATTCATAAATACAAGAATGTGTTACAAATGTTAACGTTTTTTCTAGAATTTGGGTGAAGTGGCACGTAAAGATCTAAACTTAAAATATAGTGGCATCAGCTTCTCCTATAGAATCGAAGACATCACATAAGTTAGGTAAAGGGAAACTTTCGGGCAGTGTTATTGAATTTAATTTTCCTTAGTCCACACAAAATGTAAAAGTCTTGTCTTTCTTTTGGCATAAAACAACAGGGCTAGTACAGGGTGATGTTGAAGGAATAATAATTTAATTTTCTAGCATTTTGTTTACTTGATCTTCAATTTCTTCTTTAACTTTGGGAGCTGCACGAAACGGTGCATGTTCAGTTACAATATCGTGGTATCCAACATTGCATTCAGCGAGTTCTGATAAATCAGCAGCAGACATATTTCTATTTTTGAAATTGATCTCTTTGTTCTTTTGTCATGTCTGATGAAGACAAATTCAATTTTTGGTTTATTGGTTTTTCTTTTAATGTAATTGTTATTATTAATATTTCCGACAATTTTAGTACTTTGTTATTTGAATTGTCATCAGCCATGCTTTGAATTGAAAGACTTCAAAGACTGGTGCAATGTTTGCTATTTGACTATATTTTGGTATAATTATATCTTTGTCAGCTGGGTCAATTACTTGCATTCTTGCGCCTGACTTTGAAGATGTTAGTAAACATGTAGCACCACAAAGTTCAATATCAGATAGGTACGCATTTGGCTCTAACGTTACAATTTCATTCAAATAATTTTCCGGTAGTTTAACTGGAATATCTGAAATGGTCTTTGCGGGTATTTTGAATTTTTTAGCGGCTCTTACATTACCATCTTTTGAACTTTGAAGTTCTACTTGCCATGATCCTTCATCTAAATACAATGTTCTTGTTGTATACTGAATAAAACATTTATTGTCTAATAAGAAATCATCCCCTAAAATTAATGGGTATTGTAAATGGTGAATAAAAGCCTACTATTATATAAAAAGAATATTTGACAATAAACCTTTAAAATCTAATGGAAGTTTAATTTTTCCTACAATTTTGTTTTCCTCACCCCCAACACCATAAATACCAGTTGAATTTTAAATCTAAAACTTCCAATTTGTTTCAGTAAATTTTAAATCTCTTATTAAATCTTGAGAAACACAACTAATTGACGCACCAGAATCTACCAATCCGGTGGTTTCATGCCCAAAAATTTTGCAAGTGACTGTTTTTGTTCATGCGGGTGATAACATTTACTTTTTTGTTTCTTGTCACCTTGCCTTCTTTTAGACATTCGCCTAAAAATGACGCGAATCCCTAACGACGGACGATTTTTCCCCTAACATTTTTGCAAAACCTTGTATAGTGTCCCGACTTTCCACACTTTTGACACATACTCATTTTTGCCTCACAGTTTTGCTTGCCTTAACATTTTGAATTACCACAAGCTGTACATTGCTCTTGTAAGTTTTGTCTGGCATTCTGATGTCCAAACTTTGTACAAAAAGACCTACTGAAATTCCTGCCAGAACTGTTTAAGTTGTGTTTTCTTTGAAAATTTTGATTTGGCCAATTGCCAGATGAATTTTGTTTGTAATTTTTTTTTTCCGAACTCAAATTTTCTACCTTTTCAGCCAAGGTTTGAATAGCATCATTCAAAATTGAAAATTAAAATTATTGCTTGAATTATTGTGGTTTACAACTTTTATATTTGTTGCCAAAGATTTTTCGGATTACTCTGATTAATGGAGTATTTCCAAGTCTTCCCGAAATCCCGAAAACCGTTAATCGGTCCAAATACTTTAAGGCGGAATCATTTGCTTTTTGGTTGTGTCGATATAGTCATCTGATTTTGTAAATCTCTCTTTCAACAGTTTTAGTATGACTTGTAAGTCTCTTTTCCTTTCGGATGGCAGACTATCGAGCCAAATTTTAGCAGCACCCGATAAGCAAAATGCCAACGCATGAATTGAGGCATCATCTGTGAGTCTTTGTAATTGAACCCATGACAAGAACTGACTTGTCCAGTTGTTGGGGTTTGCTGACCCATCATACTTATACGGTTGCAAAAGTGCTGTGGCACTAAAAACTAGTAGTTGTACCTGTTGCTGTTGAAGTGGCTGCTGCTGTTGTGGATGCTGCAATGCTGTTGCCATAGTTGAAGTTGCCATGGTTGTTGTTGTTACTGGACTATGATAGGTTGAGGCTACTGCCGTTGTGGATATACTGCTTGGACTAGAAAAATTCACAGTAGTTGTTTAGGTAGATGTCCCGGATGTAGACTGGGATCTTAGGACCATTGAGCCTGTTGGTTGACTATTCTCAGGTCTGTTGGTTGACTATTCTCAGGTATTGGCATTTTCTTTTTCTTTTCTTTCTCGCTTGGCTTTTGTGTTTAATTGAGTACCTGATCTTTCCTCACTACTCCACCAAGTCTGTTATGTTGGTTTTTTGTTCTGTTTTGTGTTTTATTCTTGTGTAGTGGTATATAGTCTATCAGCTCCTTCCAAGTTATTGGCCCTTTTTGAAATAAAATAAAATATGGTTCAGGTGCAAGTTATTTTTATTAGATGTTTCCTTCTTTCCTTCTGGTTGTCAAATCAAACATACATAACAATAAAACCCCCGACGGAACACCGGGGTATAGAAATGGGACCTAGTATCTCCGGCTTGCGTAGTATGACCCCCTCCTAAACGGGGCTGACCCCGGGATATAGAAATAAGACCCATTCCGTGGTTGTGCGGGATTAATAAATACACAACAAATCTTTCGGATGGAATGTAAGTGAGTACCGAACCGTCAATCTAAAAGCGAACAATCCAAGGACAATGGCAACACCAGAAACAAAAAAAGGGGCAGAAAAAAAAACAAAGACACAACATGGGTACAGCACAGAAAAGTAAAATGAAGACACTCACACACAAAGATGAACAACACGGACCCAATATAAAACCATGGGTGAGATCAGGTGCACCGGTAGAGTCAGCATTTCCTGCTTCTTATAAGACACCCGCCGTGTTGAACATGTCAAATCCGGTAGTAAAGTCAAATTCTGTAGAGGAAACAACAATTAAGCTTTCAAGGGAAAGATCTGTTGTCATGTGGGAAACAGATATCCCATAGCGGTCCACAAGATGATGATGTCGACCGTAAAACTTCTGGAGGGATGACTTCAAGTTTTGGGCCGCCGTGCGCGGTCCCGGCTGAAGAATAGGCCCGCAGCATCCTCTGAGCTTGGAGTATGAGCCATCCTAACAGAGGACCCCGAGGGAACCCCGGGATATAGAAATAGGACCCAGTATCTCCGGCTTGCGGGGTGTGACCCCTCCTAAACGGAGGCTGACCCCGAGGGTCCCGGGATATAGACATTGGACCCATTCCGTGGTTGTGCGGGATTAATAAATACACAACCCATCTTTCGGATGGGATGTAAACTCAGGTCCACGTGTTGGAAGAAATGCCACGCTTCCTGAACGTTAAAGAACCCGTGTAGTAAGCTCTTTTTGGGGTGGTCCGTAGGTGATCGGCTACAAGGCTAAATTCCCCGCCCTTGACGATTTCACCCTACTTTTCCAGTGGAAGTCAGAATTTCCTGTCCCATGGCCATTTCCATACCCCAAAGTGATTATTTATCAACAAACTTGTTCTCGTCTTGATATAGCTGAAATATTGCTGAGTAGACGTTAAACAATATTCAATCAATCAATCAATCAATCAAGTTTTGGGTAACGTACCCTTGTCGAAGTAGCCTATTTGTGAGCAACCGGGCTCTATCAAGGAAGTCACTGTATCGAACACAGGCTCTTAAATAGCGAATGAGCTGGGAGATGTAAACTCCATATGTAAACTCAGGCCCACGTGTTGGAAGGTCCAGTAGTCTGACTAAGCGGAAATTTGAGATATCAGGAATAAATTCATATAGTTAATACTGTTGATGGTAAAAAAATTCTGTTTGAGTTACCCGCAATTCTGACTTTAATGTGTTCAACATAACGAGAGCCGACTGTATATGTAACTGTTCAAAAAGACATAATGATTTTTTGATATGGTCTTTGCATTTTAACTAAACACATTCTAAATTTCTAAAATCTGAATTGCATGGACGCAGGTTATGTTTTCTAGTATATGCATGAAATCATTATGCTAAACTCCTCACAGAGAGGGATCTTGGTGTAAGCTGTATACTGAGGGTACACAACTTACTTTGTCAGTTGGTAATGGGTCTGGAGCTGGCATGTCAGTTAACTGCTAGTTGTCTCTTGTGATTTCATGTTTATGTCGGTATATCTAGTTCTTTCAATTTCATTTTTCACAACTGACTCAGTCCTGTTGTCAACTGAATTTTACTGTTGTTACAATTATTTCTTGATTTATCACATTGGCTATAAGGGGAAGGTTTGGGCCCAATAAAACTAGTTTAACCCCGCCGCAGCAGGTCTGCGCCTGTCCTAAGGCAGGAAATTTATTAAGCCTTTGTGTGTCTTGTCTTTTTTCTAGTTAGTTTACTTTATGTCTAAAGGAGTCTAGGATGATGTTTATTTCGCTGAACTTGATTACTCTTTATTCAGGGGACGACTCCGACCTGCCGTTGGGTGTTGGGTTTTCTCACCGTTCATTGAAGATATTTTGGTGGCTTTGAGTTGTTATTACTCCCCTTTGGGTCGTTGTCTCTTTGAGATATTTCCAGTTTCCCTTCTTTTTTTCTATATAAAAATTATATATTTTAAAAATACAAATATGCATGTGTTGTATATGTCACATCATCAGTCATATAATTGATGCCATGAAATTTTGAGTATGAGTTATAAAGTTGCTTTTTCAAGAAAATATAATCTCAGAATTTAATACAACAAAGAATTTTGCCGTCTAGATTTTGAACCTCTCTTTACTGCTTTATAAGTTGGATTCTATTTTGGCAGTAGTACATTAATATGACAGTGAAGTTAACAATTAAATCAATATAAAATGGACTAGGCAAGCAGAAAATGGTATTGAATAGCTTTTAACTTTTAATACAGATTGTCTGATCCCAAGATTTTGCCACCTACATCATACAAATGAAAAGAAAAACAGTGAATAGCCACCCCACAGCTATGAAAACAATAACAAAAATTGTCAAGGCTGATGTGATCTACTTGTCAGAATCTGAGATGATTATTATATATTTCAATTATCGTTGATAAAAATTGTCACAAACTATTGAACAATTTTTTAATTGATCAAACAGCACCAACAGTAATTCATGAATTCTTTATAGTGATATATTACTAATATCTTGCAATGATAGCAAACAATAACAAACAAGATCCACCATGAAGCAAGTACAGGTTGTCACAAATTCTAAAAATCTGCAGATACCTGTGATTATAATTTCTAACTTCAAGGGTCTAGAAAAAAAAATTGATTGATTGATTGATTAGTTAGAGTTTAACGTCCAATGAGCAATATTTCAGCTATATCAGGACGAGAACAAGTTAATCAATTCAAAAAATTGAAAGTATCAGAAGAAAGAAATAAAGGTGGGCAACGACTTTTGACTGCCACTGGAAAATTGGAGAAATGAAATATTTGGAAATTTCCTTGGAAAGCACTGAAATTTCATGATGTGTATATTAATAAACTGTATATATATATTAATTTCTGGAAAGATATTTGTTGCAACATAGAATAATGTCAACTATTTATGTCCTTGAAAATGTCTATAATGTCCGGAAAGGAGTATATCGATCGTGAAAACACATAAAGTAATAGAGGAAAAAAATCAATAAAATGAAAACTGGTAATTGAACTGATGTCCATGAAAAGGACACTGTTTCACAGCTATTGTGGTAAATTATGTTCATTTTAATGGACACTATTTCATGGTAGTGGACGTTATTTTATATAGCAAATTTCTATGAGAAGGTTACAATGTGGACACTATTCTGCCTTACACTGTGACATATCTACATTTCCTTTGTATAAACTAAACTCTATGTAAAATCTTTAACCTAATTTAATATAGATCAATGTCTTTCAGGTAAAAGAAGAGGTGATTCGAAAAATTCATTCAGAGAACATAGCTGGCAACATCAACCAATACACCATCATATGTTCCAGTGATCCCCAAAGTAAGGCAGATAAGGTGGGCGAGTTTGCATATAGTAAACTTGCATTCACTATTGGAGCACAACATTCTGGAATCTTTTTTGCTACTTTTATCTGATACAGGCAGAGCTCTATAAACATCATAGAGATCAAACCAAAAGGGCAATCGTAATTGCTTGCCCATTAACTATGTAAAATACCTTTTTTATACAACCGGAAAAATTTTGCGGTTGTATTATGTTATGGCACAGTCGCCGTACGTCGTCGTACATGTACATGCATAACTTTTGTTATACTAAAAGAATCATTATGAAATTTTAACACAAGGTTCCCTGGCACAAAGGGAAGCCTTCTATTGATTAAGGAAATTGGGACCCCACCTGTTTTTAAAATAAGGGGCCAAAAAGTGCCAATTTTGATGTTTTTGCATATATTTTGCGCCTGTCCCAAGTCAGGACGCCGTGCGCTGTCCCGGCTGAAGAATAGGCCCGCAGCATCCTCTGAGCTTGGAGTATGAGGCATCCTAACAGAGGACCCCGAGGGAACCCCGGGATATAGAAATAGGACCCAGTATCTCCGGCTTGCGGGGTGTGACCCCTCCTAAACGGAGGCTGACCCCGAGGGTCCCGGGATATAGAAATAGGACCCATTCCGTGGTTGTGCGGGATTAATAAATACACAACCCATCTTTCGGATGGGATGTAAACTCAGGTCCACGTGTTGGAAGAAATGCCACGCTTCCTGCACGTTAAAGAACCCTTGTAGCAAGCTCCTTTTGGGGTGGTCCGTAGGTGATCGGCTACAAGGCTAAATTCCCTGCCCTTGACGATTTCACCCTACTTTTCCAGTGGCAGTCAGAATTTCCCGTCCCATGGCCATTTCCATACCCCAAAGTGATTATTTATCAACAAACTTGTTCTCGTCTTGATATAGCTGAAATATTGCTGAGTAGACGTTAAACAATATTCAATCAATCAATCAACCCAAGTCAGGAATATGTTGGTCATTGCCTTGTCCTTGTCTTCTTATAAAATTTTAGTTTCTTAATATTTGGGTTATTGGATGTGGTTTGTTTCCATGGATTTATTCACTTTTTTACCTTTTTGGGACCATTTAGGGCTTACTATATGGTGTGAGGTTCCTCACTGTGTTGAAGACCGATGTTTTGTTTTGGGTCGTTTTAAGCTGGATATGGGATGTTGTCTCCTTGACATTTACCCCATTTCCTTTCTTTTTCATGATTGCAGACCTTTTATTTTTTATCATATTTTGATTGGGTTTGTTTCATTTTATTCCTGATAAAATTACACAGCTGTAGTATGTCAACGGATTTCATGTCGATCTACCTTTCACAAGAGGCCCAAAGGGGCAAATCTCAACTTTTTTTAAATTCTAGTCATATTTTGATGCAGTTTTTTCATTGGATTCCTTATGAAAAATAATCATAGCGCACATCTATCAGATTTTGGATAACTCTCTCCCTTTCTGAGCTTTAAGGGGCCAAACGGGGCCAAAAAACGCACTTTTACAAAGTACCTCAAATTTTTATTTTTCATCGGATTTTGATGGGGTTTCTTTCTTTGGATTCCTTGTGACATAAGCTTTCGGTACTTTGTCGACAGATTTTGCGTAGCTCTTACCGTTTCCGAGCTATAAGGAGCCAAATGGGGCTAAAATCACACTTTTACAAAGTACCTCGAATTTTATTTTTCTTAGATTTTGCTGGGGTTTCTTTCTTTGGATTCCTTTTGACATGAGCTTTCAGTAGTATGCGACAGATTTTCGTAGCACTTACCGTTTCCGAGCTATAAACTGGCCTAAAATCGCACTTTGCAAAAGTACCTAAAATTTTTATTTTTTAAACGGATTTTGATGAGGTTTCTTTCTTTGGACCTCTTGACATGAGCTTTCGGAAATATGTCAAAAGATTTTGCGTAGCTCTTACCGTTTCCGAGATATTAGGGGTCAAAGGGACCAGTATTGCATTTTTTTAAATAATGTAAAATATTTTAGGGCATTATGTTCCTAGTTTGAGACTTAAAGTGGAATTGGTGAATCCTACTGTGTCCAACCAATTATGGTGTCCAGCAAGTTACTGTATCCAAAACCTTACTGTGTCCACACTCGTTTATATTAACACTTGCTTAAATATACCTATGTTCAATATGCCGTGGTGGTATCATGCTGCGCTTTGTGAAAATTTATTTTTATTTATGAAATATAAACATGGCCAAACTGTTTTTCGAACTTTTTGTCTTAGGCCATTCCAAATTAATATCTACTTCATCATGCACTTTGATAAAAAATATTGGTAGCGAGCGATCAAAATTTTTTTGATTAATTTTTTCACCCCAATTTTCGTTTTTTAGAGGGGACAATTTTGAAACAAGTGGCGATAATATTTTAAAATTAAAATATTTTCGAAATAGACTGTCTATATAAACTTGTAAGCACATCTTCTCCCACATCTTTCGATGGATTTCAACGAAACTGTGTGTAATGGAAGTACACCATCTGGGGATGTGCATGAAGTAATACGATTCCGGTCCGACATATTTTAGGGGAGATAATTCAATTTAGTCTTTACCATAGAACTCTGTAGGGGCAACATCGTAAGTGCAACTCTTTCTACTTCTTTCAAGGGATTTCATGAAAACTTTGTGTAATATAAGTTCACCACCTAGAGATGTTTATGAAGGAATATGATTCTGGTCTGACATTTATAAGGGGAGATAATCGGATTTACAGTATTTGCCATATAAATGTATATTAACCTCGTAAGCGCAACTCCTTCTACATCTTTCAATAGATTTTAAGGAAACTTTGTGAACTGAACGTACACCACCTGAAGATGTGCATGAAGGAATATATTCTAGTCTGATATATTTCCGGTGAGAGTGTTTTCTATACGACTGTATATTGTCAACCTAATTAAGCGCAACTCCTCCTACCTCTTTCATTGGATTTCAATTAAACTTTGTATAAAAGAAGTATACCACCTGAAAATATGCGTGAAAAAAAAAAATAATTCAAGTCTGACATATTAAATGGGAGATAATCTTACTTGTGAACTTTGTATTTTTGGAAATGCTGGGGCATCATAAGTGTCTCACAGACACAAATATTCATTAAAGGGGCAAATTAAAAATATATATAAAGACAGTTAACTCATGTGAAAGCTATGCTTTGGGGCATGCTTTGAATCTAGTTTGGGTAAAGTCATTATATTTGTTTTTTTATTTAAATAAAAAAAATTGTTTTGAATAGCAAATGATAAGCTGGTTTACACATATGAAATGCAGTGATATTTATTTTAACAAATACAATGCAAAAATTTACCAAAAACATAATAAATTTTTCTCTTTTTCAGGACAACAGATGAAAGATGTTGTGATTTTGTACATTGCACAGTTTGGAAATAAAAAAGGTTTAAGTCAGACCTGGCTTTAAGCCAAAGGAATTATTTGAATATAAAAATGCCTCGTCTATTCATTGTGTATTTGAACAATTTTGTATTGATGGTGGTACTTTTTTATTAAAATCTTGTGATAGTTTGATTTTACCAGGTACACTGAATGTATTGAAAACAAATACTCTAATTTTGGAAAATTCTGAATTAGAAAGAAAATCTTTAAAAAGAAAATATCGTTTCATTGAGCAGTAAATTTTTACAGGGTGTCCGTGTAAGAATTAGGAAATTCCTCTTATTGTCCTGCCTGGAAGCGAGACATGTATAGCAATCCGGCGGCGACAGTAACAATAATTACAAACGTCATCTTTGGTACCAAGTGCACCATGCGATGGCCTTTCAGGCAGCACATATTTCAGATGACCTTGACTTCATTTTCATGGTTCAATAATCACCTAAACATTGCAACATATTTTTACATTCAAGTCCTTTTCTCAGGAACTGTAATACATAGACCCATTATATTAAGTCTGTAATGAGATCTATATCGGTACATGCCAGTCTGACACCTGTCATTTGTCCTTGACCTCAATTGCATGGTTCAGTGAACTTCGAAAATGTGTGACAGTTATACATTCAAGTCCTTTACCAGTACCTGTAATACTTAGACCTGTCATATCTGGTTTATAGCATGATCTATATGGGAACATGACAGTCTGACACCTGCCATGTGACCTTGACCTCAATTTCATGCTTCAGTGACTTTGTCAATTTTTTACTCTGATGTCTATTTGTTCTGCAACTGTAATGCCTAGACTCATTGTATATGCTCTATTGCTAGATCTGTATTTGTACATGTCAGTCTGACACCTGTCATGTGTCCTTTACCTCAATTTCATGGTTCAATGACATTGTCAATTTTCCGCCATGCGCGGTCCCGGCTGAAGAATAGGCCCGCAGCATCCACTGAGCTTGGAGTATGAGTCATCCTAACACAGGCGACACGTTTGCCGTGTGTCGAGACCCGTGTCGATGGTTGAGGAGATCCTGGTAGGTGCGAGCCTGTGTTCAGACTCCCGCTACGGCCATAAAATACCCGTTGGGCTGAGAATACAGGATCAATATTTTACTTTGGCTCTGATATCATCTAAACGGGAGGTCGGATTGGCCCGGTCCGATCAATCGGCTGGTCACGCCAAGCCCTCCAGTATATCTTTCCAACTTGAGTTTAAGTTAATTTGTGTGTAACATTTTTGTCTTGATTTGAACCATCAATACAGTGTAGGGGTACTGGAGAAGGCGGTGGCTCGTGGGTCAATCAAGTAGTACGCTTTCCATCAATGCCTGATGGTTACGCTCCACTTGAGTATACCATCTTTGGAACACTCGATACTTTCTGGTGGAGATCCCTAGAATCAAAGTATCGCCCCTGTTGGCACTCCGTGGTGGGTGGGTGACAAAGATGGTGAAATCTCCTTTCTTACTACATGGCACAACAAACCCCTCAAAACCAACAAGTTCCAAATAGAAAAAGAAAACTAGACAATTCTATTCCAGAGGTTGAAGATAACAGTTGGACAAAATTTATTGGGTTGACAGGATCATCTGATAAGCAAATATCAAAAATCAATCCGTTTGCTATCCAAAAGACCATTCAAAGCATTGCTGGAACAGTAAAAAACGTCTCCAGAATGCGATCAGGTGATTTACTAATTGAAGCTTCTTCCAAAACTCAGAGTGAAAATTTATTAAAAATAACCAAAATTTTAGAATTCAAAGTTTCGGCATCTCCCCACAGAACTCTTAATAGCAGTCGTGGTATTATGAGAGATAGAAGTCAATATCTTTCAGATGTTAGCGATGAGGAAATTTTTGACGAATTATCATCACAGGGCGTCACAAAAGTTCAAAGATTTCTTTCGAAAAAATCAGGAAGCGCTGTAAAACTTAATACTTTTCTTTTAACTTTCAATTGTTCAATTCCTCCAACATCATTGAAAATTGGCCCCTTTTGTATAAAGGTGGACAAATTCCTGCCAAACCTTGTTAGATGTTTCACTTGCCAAAAGTTTGGTCATGGCGCCAAACAATGTAGGGGCAAGCTGAAATGTTTCAAATGTGGAGAGGAGGGACACCAGGGTACCGAGTGTGGTAATGCACAGAAATGTGCAAACTGCGGCGGTGAGCATATGGCCTCCTCACGGGATTGTCCCCTTTATACCAAGGAAAAGGAAATTTTGAAACTTAAAACGGAGAAAAACATTTCATACAAAGACGCACGTCAACAAATTTCCTCATCAAACACATCTTTAACAGCAACATCCACATATGCTGACAAAGTTAAAAAACCTAACTCTTTCTCGCATGTGGAAACACAAACAAATTATACTTGGCCAATTGACACTCCAATTCCTAGGCCATTACCTGTAAAAACTCTTCCGAAAGAAAACATCATCACTCCATCAAAATTTAAAAAAGCTTCAAATTCAACAAAGTCAACACAATCATCGCAATCAATACAATCTGTGTCCAAATCTCCTTCGAAAGTTCAATCATCTTCCAAAAACATAAATTTAAAGACTGGCCCTAAAAATACTAAGGCCATCGGACAGAAATCTGCAGAAAAACAGAAACAACCAAATAGTGCAAATAGCCAAAGACATGGTGGACACGAGAAGTCCAAATCGGCTATTAGCACTTCTAACAGATATGAAAGCCTGT
>MJUU01025324.1:68057-78516 GCA_002080025.1 Modiolus philippinarum
TGTTCCGATTCACTTTCTTGCCTATTGGCAATTGAAAGTCGAAAAACAAAACACCCAATTATTTTGAAAATAGCCGAATTCTACAAATCACTTGTAGCATTAGGCAAAGAAGTCATTTATGTTTGGATCCCTAGTCATGTGGGGATCTATGGAAACACAGTTGCTGACCAGGAAGCAAAGGATGCACTAGATGACGAGATGGCGGATTGTCCATTACCTTACACTGACATGAAGCCTTTAATCGCTAAATATATTTTAAAGTTATGGCAGGCCAAATGGGATCTGCAAATAAATAATAAACTGCATGGAATACAGGCAGACGTCGGTAAACAAGTCAGTTCCTGTGGTAAAAACTGTAGGGAACAGGTAGTGTTGACCAGATGTCGTATTGGACATACTAGAACAACACATAGTTTTATCTTCAACAGTGATGATCGACCTGAATGTATTCCATGCAATTGTCCTTATACAATTCAACATGTTTTAATTCAATGTGTAGATGTTGCCGATATCAGGCGTGATTTTTATTCTGCTGATTGTCTTAAAGACCTATTTACAAACGTCGCAGGCGACAAAATCGTTCAATTTTTAAAAGCAATCAATTTATTTAGTAAGATTTAAATAGATCAATTATAAACAAGTTTCTAATTTCTAATATTGTTATTGTTAAACCAAAAATTTACTATTATGTTTTTTAACATTTTACACATTTGTTTTACTTGTATAAAGCTATATGGTTTTATATTAATATTTTATGTATTTATTAGAATTTTTCAATAAACCCAACAGTTCTCGCCACAATATAGCTGAAATATTGCTGAAGTTGGCGTAAAACATCAATCAATCAATCAATCATTGTCAATTTTTTCCTCTGATGTCTATTTTTCCACAACTGTAATGCCTAGACTCATTATATATGGTCTATTACAAGATCTATATAAACACATGACCGTCTGTCATCTGTCATGTGTCTCAATTTCATGGATAAGTGACTTTGTCAATTTTTTACTCTAATGTCTATTTGTCTGCAACTATAATGCCTATAGACTCATTAAATATTGTATATAGTAAGGATCTATATGGGTACATGCCAGTCTGGCACCTGTCGTATGGCCTTCACATAAATTCCAAGGTTCAGTGAGTTTTTGTGTCGCCTGCGTTCACGCAGTGGCGACATACAGGGATCACTATCGGTCGTGTTATGTCCGTTGTCGTCGTCTGGCGTTGGCATCACAACAAATTTCTTTCACATTTTTTTTTCTGGAAATGCTTATCACAGCCTTCTGCAATTTGTCTTGGAGTATCAGTATGGGGACCTATACGGTGTAAGGGAGTTTTGAATCTATTGCATGCCCAGCTCCTGTTTGACAGAACTTAGAATTTTTGTGGAAGCAGGCAACACATGTCTTCTGGGGAAGACTTAATACCAAGTATTACATTATAGTCTGTTTCTCATCAATTATGACATCCCAACCTATAATGATTTGGTTCATTCGAGTTTTGGGCATTTGTAATGTAAACTTGACCTCAATTCTTTCATATGTCCTTTTAACTTTGACCTTATTGCAATTCAAGCTTGTATTATACAGAATGTCTAAAAGTATTTTCTAATAGATGAGCCTCTCGCATTTTATTTTACAAGTGAGCATTTTAATAATTTCATATTATTTTATATTTGAGTTTCATATAGTGAATGCTCCTTATGTGTTTTTATGCATTCATGACAAAAACTAATTACTTTTATATTAAAGTTAGTTGCCATTAATGAGAATTTCATAAACATAAAAGTTATCTATACTGGTAGGATTTAAATAATTGCTGTAATCTGAAAAAATCAGGGAATAAACATTCTCAGAATTTAAACACAAGAATTTGACAATGTATAAACATAAGAGTTAATGGCTTACTGAAGCACCTGTCCTAGAAGTGTCAGAAGATTCAAAATTACAATAAAATGTGAGAGACTGATCTCTGTGAAACTTACTTAGTTAACTACAAAAGAATGAAGAATAAACAATTTTCAACCTTATTTAAGGTATTTCAACAATAATATTAATTTCCATAAGATTTCTTATTAGATCAGCAAATTTGAAGTTTTGGTCTACTAAATGAAAATATACAATAAAGTATAGGGGTCACCATGCTAATTTTTTTCAAGAATTAAGCTCGAAAAATGCTGGTTTTTGACTGTATAGTATAGTAACCTGTTTTCCTGGAAGCCACTTTTAAATGATTTTCAGTATCATATGCTATGCTAAGCAAATCATTATTATATTGTTACATTTTTACCTACATGTACTTCATCAGCTATGATATTGTTATACTGTGATAAGTTTTAATTTATTTAAATGTTATTTTTATTTTGTAATTTTATACTATGTATTTTAATGTCTGGTACATTGAAATTTACATTTTATGATGAAAAGTGTAACTTAATTTGGTGGCAAGTGTTATTTTTTTTTTAATTATAGATGTCTTGTATTTTAGTTCGCCTCAATGAAGTTAAGGGGGACTATTGGAGTACCCCCGGCGTCCGCGTCCGCATTTGGGTATTTATCTTTGTAACTATGCAGTGTAGGGTCATCAAAGTTTGCATGCAGGTGCATCTTGGGTTAACTCACAGCCTCCAAGAAAATTAGGTCTCTCTGACCTATATTTTCCGCTCAGGTGGCTTGCATTCAAATTTACATTTTAGTTCATATCTCAGTTACAATACAAAGTACAATAATCTAAATGTGCGTATGCATGTATCTCTGATGGTAGGTCAGCATCCAGGCAAAATTAGGTCACTTTGACCTATATTTTCCGCTTGAGTGACATACATTCAAGTTTACGTCTGAGTTCAGATTTCAGTCACTGTACATGGTATGATCATCTAACCTTGCATGTGAATTCATCTCTGATGGAAGTTCAGCATCCAAAATTAGGTCATTTTGACCTATATTTTCCGCTTGAGTGACTTGCATTCAAGTTTACGTCCGAGTTCAGATCTCAGTCACTGCACATGGTAGGATCATCTTACCTTGCACGTGCATGCATCTCTGATGGTAAGTCAGCATCCAGGTAAAATTAGGTCACTTTGACCTGTATTTTCCGCTTGAGTGAATTACATTCAAGTTTATGTCCGAGTTCAGATCTCTGTCACTCTACATGGTAGGATCATCTAACCTTGCATGTGCATGCATCTCTGATGGAAGGTCAGCATCCAAAATTAGGTCATTTTGACCGATATTTTCCGCTTGAGTGACTTACATTCAAGTTTACGTCTGAGTTGATATTTCAGTCACTGTACATGGTATGATCATCTTACCTTGCACTTTGACCTCCATTTTCCGCTTGAGTGACTTACATTCAAGTTCATGTCAGGGATCAGATCTCATGTACTGTACATGGTAGGATGGTCTTGCATGTGCATATGCATGCATCTGTGAAGGTAGCTCAGCATCCAGACAAAATTAGGTCACTAAAACCTTTATTTTACTCATGAATGACTTACATTAATGTATACATCCAAGTTCATAACTCAGTAACTGTATATTGTTGGTTCAGGTAACCTTGCTAATGCATGCAATTTTGATAGTGTGTCAGCATCCAGGCAAAATTTGGTTGCTGCGACAAAGTGCCACAACGAGGCGAACTTTGTAATCGTTGATTACCTATGTTTTCTTTTTTGGTAAATAAGATTAATTCTCTTATGAGTTGGCTTATTTAAATATTAATGGAACTCTGAAAAAATTCTGTTATTCAATCAAGTTTTTTCAACAATAAAAAAATCGGAACATATGTTGGATAAAACAGTCCATTCATTTGAATGGCTTGTCAAATATTTATTGTTTACGATTGGCTCTCAATAAAAATCGGTGTTTGTTTCATGATCATCCTGACCATGCCTCCTCTCTTTTGCATAACATTAGACCACCAACCAAAATTATAAAATATTGCATTAACTATTGACACCTATTGGCTAACTAAATTCTAAAAGCCAGACACATAAATGGTATTCAAGGACATTAAACCGCCGTGCGCGGTCCCGGCTTATGAATAGGCCCGCAGCATCCTCTGAGCTTGGAGTATGAGTCTTCCTAACAGAGGACCCCGAGGGAACCCCGGGATATAGAAATAGGACCTAGTATCTCCGGCTTGCGGGGTGTGACCCCTCCTAAACGGAGGCTGACCCCGAGGGTCCCGGGATATAGAAATAGGACCCATTCCGTGGTTGTGCGGGATTGATAAATACACAACCCATCTTTCGGATGGGATGTAAACTCAGGTCCACGTGTTGGAAGAAACGCCACGCTTCCTGCACGTTAAAGAACCCTTGTAGCAAGCTCTTTTGGGGTGGTCCGTAGGTGATCGGCTACAAGGCTAAATTTCCCGCCCTTGACGATATCACCCTACTTTTCCTGTGGCAGTCAGAATTTCCCGTCCCATGGCCCTTTCCATACCCCCAAAGTGATTATTTATTAACAAACTTGTTCTCGTCTTGATATAGCTGAAATATTGCTGAGTAGACATTAAACAATATTCAATCAATCGATCAATCAAGGACATTAAAACACTCCAAATCAGTCAGTTTCATATCATAATTACACGAGACCTGTTCTGGTATACATGCTAATCAAGTAACAACCATACTGTATTTTAGGATTTGAAGGGTTAATATTATCATACCCCTCCTACATAGTAGTAGGGGTATACTGGTTTACCTCCGTTCGTCCGTCCGTAACCACACTTTTCTCAGCAACTACTTCCAGGATGAATTCATATTTTGGCAAAAGCTTCCTCATGATGGTCCAATGTGTATATATAGACTTCAAGGTTACTGCATTAGTACTTCCTGTTTGCCGAGACTTCATTGGTTTTTTTTTTATTGTTATACAGCATATGGAATTTTTCGTCACAATTTTTTCTGAAATCAATTGTTGTTTTGCGCAGAGCTTCCTTATGGCCCAATCAATTGTGTATTCCGATTTTAAAGTCATAAGCACTTCCGGTTTGCCGAGACATCATGGAATATATGGAATTTTTCATCACAATTTTTGCTGAAACTGTAAGTAGGATTCAATTGTTGTGTTGTACAGAGCTTACTTATGGTCCAATCAATGGTGTATTCCGATTTCAAGGTAATGCTATAAGCTTTTCCTGTTTGAATAAACGTCATTGTTTTTCATTATGTACAATATATGGAATTTTTTGGTGACATTTTTTTTTCTTAAATTTTAAGTGGGATTCAATTGTTCTCTTGCACAGAGCTTCCTTATGGTCCAATCTATTGTGTATTCCGATTTCAAGGCTAAGTCATAAGCATTTCATTGTTGTACAATATATGGAGTTTTTGGTCACAATTTTTTCTTAAATTTTAAGTGGGATTCAATTGTTGTTTTGCACAGATCTTTCTTATGGTCCAATCTATTGTGTATCTTCATTTCAAGGTAATGTCATAAGCACTTCTTGTTTTCCGAGACGTCATTGTTTTTCATTGTTGTACAATATATGGAATTTTTCGTCACAATTTTTTCTGAAACTGTAAGTGGGATTCAATTATTGTTTTGCTCAGAGCGTCCTTATGGTCAAATCTGTCATGCATTCCGATTTCAAGGTTACACCATAAGCACTCCCTGTTTGCCGAGATTTTGAATTTTTCGTCACATATTTTTTCTGAAACTTTAAGTGGGATTCAATTGCTGTTTTGCACAGAGCTTCCTTACAGTCCAATCTATTGTGTATATACATTTCAATGTTAAGCCATAAGCACTTCTTGTTTTCCAACACATCATTGTGTTTCATTGTTGTACAATATATGGAATTTTTGTCACAGTTTCTTTTGAAAATGTAAGGCAGATCCAATTGTTGTGCAGACAGTTATCGTTGAACATGTTGGTTACTAGGATTATATCATTGTGTTTATACTTGTATTGTGTCCACACCTGTATTGTGGTCCTGTGCAATTAAATTTGCACTTGCCACATTGATTCAGGGTTCAATGAGTGGGGGTATATCATGCTGCCATTGGGCGACAGCTCTTGTATTGTACCGTGGCAAATTGAATTTAACGTGTCAGCAGAGCCGGAAAACAGATATTTATGACAGAAAAATCTTAAAATTCACCAGGGAAAATCCTTAAATACATTTTGGTTATTACTATTCTAATGCAATTAATCCCAATAGATAACGACACAAATTGATTTTTTTTACACTGGATGTGTGATTTATGTCTGCTAATTAAAGTTGCGACTGTTAACCGGGAATTTTACTGCCTAAAATTTTATCCAATTGAAATTCAGGTTAGAAACATGATTGCATTAGAATACTCATTTATAAAAATTCATAGACCAATGTGGCACACTGTCTAAATCTTAAAATACTGCATTTCCAGTTTGAATTGCATTTAGCTTTACTACTTGTATAAAACTAACTTTTCCTGAAGCATTCAGAGGCATGTTATCAGTTAAATTATAAAATTTAAACAATATTTGAAACTGTTATTTTACTATTCTTATCCTATTATACATTATTCTTATTATATTTCTGTTAATGTTCTTCAGAGAAAATACATAAAATTTGCAATAAAAACAATAATTAAATCACCAGACGTTTTCATGTATATAAGTTAAGACCTTTTCTCTTATATTAGTACAAATGATTATGCCGTCTTTGAGGGCTGACGTTAATATTTGGATTTTTTTCAGTTCGCCTCCTGAGACTAATTTCAATTATTAAAAACAAAAGTCACATGGAGAATAAAGAATAATATCTGATTTAAAACACAATAAATGACAACCAAATGATTTCTGTAACATTCCAATGATGTATTTAGTGGCTTTTGTAGAGACTAGATATCATTCAAATGTATAGATCAAATAAGTGAACACTATTCTAAATGCAGTAGCCACACTATTTTACCAAAGGAGATGGAGTAAATGAACATGATACCATGCGTAAACTAAAACAAACTGCAGTTTAAATATTTATGAGCTGTATGGTCATCTTGGAAATTTATTCCTAGTCAGCAGCATATCATATCTATATACAAGATACAGAATTATTTCATAAACAGGCAAACAGACCTGTAAAATTTAGTTTAAGGGGGAAGAAAGATGCAAAACCTGTCTTAAAGTAGCCCATTGTTGAATGCCTCATTGTCAATTAGAGATGTAAAAGTGTCATTCAATTTATTGGTTTTTACCACATATTAATTGGAACTTTGTCCCATTATACCCCCAGCAAACAAAGTTTATGGGTATATAGGAATCACCCTGTGTGTCCGTCCGTCTGTCCGTTTCTCCGTCCGAGTTTATGAGAGGGCATATGTTGGGTACTTCCTAGGCTTAAAACGTATATGTTGGGTACTTTTTCTACTGTTGGGTATTTTTTCTGTTCTTGGGTATACCCAACAATTTAGACAGTTTAATCTCGTCCAAAATGTCTTGTTGGTACATTTATCCGAGGTACCAAACAATGAATACGGACACGGCTGTCCAATGAAATTTAGTCCTTCGTGCCCAAACACCGGTTACGTGTTGAGTTAAACGTTTGTATGATGGAGATTTGCAGTCTTATTTTAAGTACTCTTAAATCATTGATGTGATTCAGATTCTAAGTGATTCTCGGAGTATGTTTGGATTTTACGTTTCTAATTGGAAAACTTCGGCATTTTTCAGAGATAAAAGCGGGAATCGTGTGATGGACACCTGGATATCGCCTGACAAAATATAATAAAATGTAAGTACAAACACAATAATAATTAAAAGGACAATTGTTCAGAGAACAATTGCAAGGTCTTTCCCAGTCAATGTTATGCTTTTATGTCATGTTTTGTTATGTCACATGTTGAAAATCATCTTGATGAGAAGCACATTGTCTCCAATATATAAGAGTAGCCATTTCTAATTGTTTTAAAGATTTTACCATATAAAAAAACTAAAATTTGGCTATGACCTTGATCGATGACCTTGATACCATGATCACATGTTTGAGTTTGATTTTGTTGTCTATTTCAGTTCAAAATGTATTGTAAACAAAAGTTCTGATCTTTATTAGTCTTTTGCTCAACGGTTGCTAAGGACTTTTTCGAAAAAATTAGCCGCCGTGCGCGGTCCCGGCTGATGAATAGGCCCGCAGCATCCTCTGAGCTTGGATTATGAGTCTTCCTAACAGAGGCGACATGTTTGCCGTGTGTCGAGACCCGTGTCGATGGTTGACGTGGTCCTGGTGGGTGCGAACCTGTATTCAGACTCCCGCTGCGGCCATGAATATCCGTTGGGCTGAGAATACAGGGTCTATACCCTGCTTTGGCTCTGATATCATCTAAACGGGAGGTCGGATTGACCCGGTCCGATCAATCGGCTGGTCATGCCAAGCCCTCGAAGATATTTCTCCAAACATAACTTTCACAACCAGTGACCTTTGATTGTCTGATTCTCAATCTCAAGTTTAAATATTTGAGTTCAGTGGAGGATATTTTCGAGAAGGCGGTGGCTTATGGGTCAATCAAGTGGTACGCTTTCCATCAGTGCCTGATGGTTACGCTCCGCTTGAATATACCATACTTGGAACACTTGATGCTTTCCGGTGGAGACCCCTGGAACCAAAGCATCGCCCTCGTTGGCGCTCCGTGGTGGGTGGGTGACAAGGATGATGAAACACTCTACTTTCTTACATGGCACAACAAACATCCAATCAACCAGCTCCAAATAAAAAAAAGAAAATCTGATGATACTCTTTCCGAGGAAGAAGATACCAACTGGTCTAAATTTATTGTGTTGACTGGAACACCTGAAAAACCTATATAAAAAATTAATCCTTTTGCGATTCAAAAGACTATACAGGGCATTGCTGGAACTGTCAAAAATGTATCCAAAATGCGATCAGGTGATCTTCTAATTGAAACTGTGACAAAACATCAAAGTGAAAATTTAATGAAATTATCGAAAATTCTGGACTTTAAAGTTTCGGCCTCTCCACATAGAACATTAAACAGTAGTAGAGGTGTAGAGGTATTTTGCGAGATAGGAGCCAATATCTCTCTGAATGCAGCGATGAGGAAATTTGTGACGAATTATCATCACAAGGCGTCACAAAGGTCCAACGATTCATTTAAAAAACAATCAGGAACAGCAGTTAAACTTAACACATTCCTCATAACCTTCAACTTATCAGTTCCACCAATATCTTTAAAAATGGCCCCTTTGGAGTAAGGGTGGACAAATATCTACCAAACCCGGTCAGATGCTTCACTTGTAAAAAGTTTGATCATGGTACCAAACAATGCAGAGGCAAGTTGAAATGCTTTAAATGTGCAGAGGAGGGACACCAGGGCACCGAATGTAGTAATGCACAGAAATGTGCAAACTGCGGTGGTGAGCACATGGCCTCCTCACGAGATTGTCCTCTTTACACCAGGGAAAAAGAAATTTTAAAACTTAAAACAGAGAAAAATCTATCATACAAAGACGCACGTCAACAAATTTCCTCTTTAAACAAAATTTCAACAGCAACCTCCACATATGCAGATAAAGTAAAAAAAACCTAACTGCGTGTCGCATGTGGAGACCCAAACAATATTATCTTGGCCATATGACAGTCAGAATCCCAAAAAATTACCAGTAGAAACTGTACCAAAAGAACAAATAATCACTCCATCAAATTTTAAATCATCAAATTCTTCCAAGTCAACACAATCATCACAACCTGTTTCAAAATCTTCTTCCAAAGAACAGACAACCCCAAAAAATGCAAAAACAAAATCTGCTTCTGATATATCGAAAGCCAACGTACAGAAATCTGCAGAAAGTTCATCAACTGCAGAAAAAGTGAAACAACCAAATAGTGCAAATAGCCATAGACAGGCTTGACACGAGAAGTCCAAATCGGCTATTAGCACTTCTAACAGATATGAAAGCCTGTCTTCAGACGAAGACACTTGCAAATCTAAAACATCCGGTTCACGCAAAAAACCCTGGTGGGATGTTAACATTTGGGGAACATTAGGTACCGACATGGATACATCAGAACCAGAAAACAACATCGAAAATGAACGACCACACAGTAGGTCTTCGTCTGCAAGTGGTCGATCGTCTCGTCATCCCTCGGTTTCCCGAAAGGGAAATATCTCACCAATACGACTAAAATGAATAATATAATTCAATGGAATGGCCGAGGTTTTAAGATAAATTTCATTGAAATTACTTTATTAATTCAAGCTTTTAATCCTGCGGCATTTTTTCTTCAGGAAACGCACCTGAAGAAAAGTGATACGTTAAATGTAAAGAACTACTCTCTCTACAGAACTTAACTACTCTCTCTACAGCACTGATGTAGCTGAGAATGAACGAGCTGCTGGCGGCTCAACCATTCTTGTCAACAACAATATTGTCCACAGTACTGTTGATCTAAATACTGATCTTCAGGCTGTTGCAGTGAGAATTTCTTTAGATAAAACGATCACATTATGTTCTGT
>MJUU01025326.1:14362-33484 GCA_002080025.1 Modiolus philippinarum
TCTGAAACAACACAGCCATTTGGAAGCAAACTCTACCACAATAGTCCTAGGGTGGTCCCTTTTAAAAATGTGTCCAGTAAGTCTGTACCTCATCACAGATGGCTGCCAGAAGGGAACTGAGTTTAACATTGAACCCTATTGAAAAACATATTTGAAGATTTGCCCTCTAGAACTACTTGACAAAATGGAACCATACTTGGCCCCCTTCAGAAAAGGGTGACCACAAGGTCTTCATCGCATCAAAACTGAAACCCTTGAATATTTTATTTGGATGGTCTATGTCAGCCATGGTCCAGTTGAGCAATATAGAATGATGAGAGCCTCTAGTTGTTCCGTATTATGTAGTTATTTTGCTAGGCAGTACATGTATCCTGTAATAACTATCTTGTACAATATGCTTTAATTACTTTGTTGTGAAGTATTTGGCTGTTTCAATGCAGTAAACTGTGGTTACTTTGCTGTGCTGTGTACATACTGTGGAAGTACAGTCTCGGGTCAATAGTATTCATAATATTTATTTCATATTAAAACGGTCTTCATTGAGCTTATTTCTTGTCCAATTTTCATAAAAATTGTACCATTAAAAGATATCGGCAATAAGTTTCTTCCTATAATATTCATATAATTTTTGGTGTTGAGGCTTGCTCATTGTCATGATTTAAATACAATTTGAAATTTCTGACTTCACAAATTGGCATAGTCATATAGTAAATTTTGACGTCAAAATTTTATACTTGTGTTTATATCATGACCAAAAATTATATGAAAATTGTAGGAAGAAACAGAATGTCAAGCTCTTTTTAATGGTACAACTTCAAGGAAAATCGGACAAAAAATAAGCTCTACAGAATTTTTTAAATGAAGTACATTTTGATATGAAATGCACTGGAAAATTTCAAAATTATGAATACTTTTGACCTAAGACTGTACTTTTATTCGTGGACATCAATTTTCGTGGTTTTCATAAATCTCACTATTTCGTGGGTACTTAATTTCGTGGTTTCAAATTCTATACATTAAACCTTTATGGAAAAATGCATTTCGTTGGGAACTTAATTTTGTGGTTTAAGTGAACCACGAAATTCACGAAAATTTGAACCCCACGAACAATAGTATTTTCACAGTATACCGTAGATGCTTTGATTTGCCATATTCTGTAGTTTCTGTGTTGTACTATGTTGTATGCTGTAGTTACTTTACTGTGCAGTATGCTGTAATTACTTGTAACACTGTGAAATTTCATGTTAAGCTTCCAGTCATACTTTGTTCATGAATATATGGAAAATATTAAACATAAGAGTAGATTATGGAATATCACAAGGTTAATTTGAATGTGTTGAAAATTTGTAGATGATGAAGAAATGAAACAGTCACCAGCACCTATTACAGATGGTAAAACAGGTCCATACCTTTGTACTGGTTATGATATTTATGTCACCAGAGAACCATGTATAATGTAAGTTTTGTTAGATCATATCTGAAGCAAATAACTAAATACCGAAGTTACTGTAAATTTTGATTATGCATATGCGCATTTCGACAACTTATGTCTCTTCAGTGCAGATAAAATCTAAACATTTGGAAGACCATGAAGTAAAAAATGTTTATAAAAAACTGATAGAGAACAAATTACTAAATATGATCTAAATAGAAAGCCAAAATCAGCTAAGGACAGAGCTTTGCATTAGGGAGATACTCCTTAGTTTCAACAAAATTTACAAAAATTAGATATTGTAAGGTTCCAAATAGAATCGGGTTTCGGGTCAGCACCGAAGTACTGACTACTGGCAAATGTTGTTTTGTGTTTAGTATCACTAGAGGGAAGAAAGGCATGTATAATGTAAGATCATATCTAACACAAGGAGAAAAATGAAATATATTACTTAATATTTGAGAGTTTAAATAATTTATGTTTATGTTTGACATTCCCGTATCCATGATTAGCAGAAACAGGGATGTAGTGTTTTACGATGTTTAGCAATCGATTTGACTCAGACCAGTGCTAGGGGCTGTCTTTAACTTACTATAAGGTATGAGCAAAGCTCATTGGTGAAGACCTCATGATGACTTCAAGATGAAGAACAACAGTAAAAGCATTGTTTAATTACTTGGTTTTTTTACTTTGTATTTGTAGAGACTTTGTCTTGTTTGTATTTTCTCCATATTCTTTCATTGTTTATAAAGTATCCATATAACTTGTGTTATTTCTTTGATAGATGAATATAAATTTATTTTTATACTTCGTCAAATTTAAGATAAATTTGAATTCCTGAAATTCATAATTTAAGCAATTTGGTCCCTGTCATCTTAAACATATTGCATGTACTCTTTGGAGTAGTTACACGCTGGTGTTTTTTCATACACAATTGATGTGGTTTCTGTGTTTGTTGGAGGGGAACATGTTTAATTCAGTTTAAAACATTAATTTATACATATTTAGTTTAAGGAATTCAAACCAGGTTTGTATTTTCATGTGAAAACTTATGGAAGATGTAAAAATCAAGCTTTTATGTATAGTAAGTTAGAACTGAAACTGTCATTCCAAAAAAGAAAAGCCAAAAAAAGACAGTATCGGAAACACAAAAAAAAAACAAAAAACATCACATAAATATTGCACAGAAAAGAAAAACGGGCACACATACAGATGACAACACGGACCCAATTGAAAACCATGGGTGTGATCAGATGCACCAGTAGAGTAAGCAATTCCTGTATGTAATACAATGTATACATGTATCATGAAAGAATTTCAAAGGCAACACATAGACTAAATATAAAATTAATATGAATGGCTTTAAAGTACTTTCAATATAAATATTGTTATATTCAAACCCCCACTATGAAGAAGACAGTTATTATACCCCATACAACTAAGTTTTGTGGGGGGTGGTTATATAGGAATCACCAGTATATAGGAATCACTCCCTGTATGTCTGTCTGTCCATGTACCCTGTCAGCCCATATTCTCCAAAATGGCTACATGGATTTTGATGAAATGTTATACAGTTGTAGTACACCATCTGAATATGTGCATGAAGTAATATGGTTGCTGCCCTAAACTTTGAAGGGGAGATAATTCTCTTAATATTTATCTGGCAAATGGTGGGGGGACAAACCTTGTCAGCGCATGTCCTCCTAAACAGCTGCTTGGATTTTGATGAAATATTACACAGATGTAGAACACAACCTGAAGATGTGCATGAAGTAATATGGAAGGTGCCTAAAATTTTGAAGGGGAAATAATATGTCTTTGAATATTTTCTGGAAAAGGTGGTGACCTTGTCAGGGCCAATTCTCCTACACTGCTTAGATTTTGATGAAATGTTACACATCTATAGTACACCACCTGAAGAAGTGCTTGAAGATATATGATTGCTGCCCGTAATTTTGAAGGGGAGATTATTTATCTTTTAATATTTTCTGGAAAAAAGAGGGAAGGTATATCAATGTGTCCATACTAGTATTGTGTCCACATTTGTACAAAATGTACTGTGTCTACAACTGTATTGTGTCCACACACACTTATATTTACAATTGCCATATTGATTCAGAATTCAATTAGTGGGGGTTTTAACTGGCTGTCATTCGGCGACAGCTCTAGTTTAATCTGTATTTTCATTCTGTCCATCCTGCAATCCATTTGTAACAAATTTCATCAGATTTCTCAGCTTGAATATATATAGATATGATTTTTGATATGTAACCTTAAACTTTAGTATGGCGAGTTGTTTTGTTTCCACCTTTTCAGGTCTTTCAGTTGTGTACTTCCATTAATAATAATTTTTTTCCCATTTGTAGTCGAGGAATGCTCAATGAATTTATATAGGTATGATTTTATACTTGATTATAAAGCTTAATTAAATTTGGCTTGTACTGCAACTCCCCCTTTCGAGACATGTCACTTAACCACTTCCTTTTTGTCATTAACTTTGGTTTTGGGAAATTTTTTGTCTAGGTTTGTCTGCAATGTTAAATGATACATTGTTAAATGATGCATTTTCTCAGAATCTTTTATGGTCATTCCATATTGGGGGTACATTTTCAGACTTGTCCAGGATATTGAATGTTGATGTAATACAAGTGTGTGTTGGCTTATGGATGTCTTGTTTAAAATAATTTTTTTTTTCATTGTTTTTTTTTTCAGAAATAATTATACATCAGTATTTTATGTTAGGCAAAATAAAAAAATACATTAGCTTCTCAGGCCCCTGCCTCGTCTCTTTTCTGGAAAGTAATTTTACCTTTTTATTCAAGTTTCAAATAAAAAAAATGAAAATCACCTGCCTCATTACTTTTTGGGCATTTCAGCAATNTTAAATGATGCATTTTCTCAGAATCTTTTATGGTCATTCCATATTGGGGGTACATTTTCAGACTTGTCCAGGATATTGAATGTTGATGTAATACAAGTGTGTGTTGGCTTATGGATGTCTTGTTTTAAATAATTTTTTTTTTTCATTGTTTTTTTTTTCAGAAATAATTATACATCAGTATTTTATGTTACAGGTGTGCAATGGCCCTAGTACATTCCAGGATTTCCAGAGTTTTCTATGGGAGCTCACATCCAGAAGGGGCATTAGGATCTAAGTATAAGCTTCATGTACAGACTGGTATAAATCATCATTATGAAGTATTTAAAGGAGAGCTACGAAATAAATGTGATGAGTTGACAACTTGAAAAAGCAATGTGAATATGTGTCAGCTAAGCACAAATATTAGATGCACTGGTTCTATAGTAAACAGTTACATGGAGATGAGTACATTTATATGGAGACAAGTACATTGGGTATTTAGTGATGAAGATGTCATAATCAGCAGTAAGGACATTCACTGATTAAGAAAAGGCCCCTAAAACATGTCTTACTTTGAAGTTGTTGATAACTTAAGAATATCCAGAAAATAAACCTCATTCCAGAATAGATTTATGCCATTTTGTTGTTTATAAAATAAAAATGAAATGTTCCCAAAAGTTGTTTTCTTTTCCTTTTTCTCCTCTGGGATCAAACATTCTGGGGCATATATTTTGTGGTCTGCCTGTCTCTTTTTCCACAAATACATGAACATGGGTACCTCTTTAGAAATGTTAGTGATAGAGCATTTATTTCCACCTATGTATTCCTTTTATTCCTTGTGTCGACCTTTAATTTGGTAACAAAATAATTGATCCTGTGACCTTGACCTTTGCTTGTTGTATACTTTTTAGCTTGTCAGGGTGAATGTCGGGAGAGCTATTGTCATACTCCCGGTGTCTGCATTGTCAGTGTCAGTAAAAACTTTTAACCTTGCTTGTGGAATGGACATTTTAATTGCTAGGATGTTGATATTTGGTATGTGACTTCCTCGTGATGAGAGCTTTCTTGTGGTACCATACTTGTAGACATTTTGACCCTGACCTTGCCCCTAGGGCTATTTTTTTTTAAAAATGAACCTTGCCTCTAAAAGGTAGGCTTTTAGTGGTAGGTTGTTCATATTTAGTATGTAACTTCCTTATGATGAGAGCTTTCTAGCTGTATTATATTTGTAGACATTTTGACCTTGACCTTGCCCTGAGGGCGATTTTTAAAAAAACTTTTACCTTGCCTGTAGAAGGTAGGCTTTTAGTGGTACCGGTAGGTTGTTCATATTTAGTATGTAACTTCCTTATGATGAGAGCTTTCTAGCAGTACTATATTTGTAGACATTTTGACCTTGACCTTGCCCTGAGAGCATTTTTTAAAAAACTTTACCTTGCTTCTAGAAGTTAGTTGTTTAGTGATAGGGTGTTTATATTTGGTATTTTTAATACTTCAATATGAAGAGGGCTTTCTGGCAGTACCATAGTTGTAAACATTTTGACATTGACCTTACCCTGAGGGCAATTTAAAAAAAACCTTGATTCCTGCTTATAGAACTTATTCTTTTTGTGGAAGGGAGTTCCTATTTGGCCTGTGACTTCCTTATATCACATTTAAAAATTTTAAAACATTACAATTACCATTATGTATTATTCCAATTTTATTGTGCATTGAGGTCACTCTAATCCCGGCAAGCTATGTTGTCTTCTGACAACTCTTGTTATTTCAAGTGTGTATTTCTTTTGGTAATACCTTTCAGTTGGTACTTAAATTTTTTTCCTTGTGGGCTTGACCTTGGCATGTGACATACCCTTTAAAAACTTTTAACATTAGGTATATTTTTGGAATTGTTAGTGATAGGGTTTAATATTTCATAAACGGTTTCCTTGGGTTAAATATTTCTTACAGGTTTTCCTTGTTGTAAGATCTTTCAAAGGATACGGTACCAAAATATTTGACCTTGTGGTCTTGACCTTTGCATGTGACATACCCATTAAAATCTTTAACATTAGGGATTTTTAGAATGGTTAGTGATATGGTTAAATATTTTATACAAAGTCTTCCTTATTGTAAGATCTTTCTAAGGGTACCAAAATATTTGACCACCTGAACTTGACCTTGGCTTAGCTTATGGCATACTTCTTTAGAACTTAATCATGGGTATGTCTTTTGAAATTGAAGTAATATTGGGTTTATAAAAAAAAAGTTAAAGTGTCTAAAATATTTTTGCTTGTGACTTTGATCTTTGCATTAAGCCTTATTTTTGTCAATAAATGAGCAGAGCTTGAAATTAACTGATCCTAAAAACCATGTAAAAAGAACATTTACGACAGCTTCACACTACCCTGTCTCCTATAGACTTTCTAGCACAGGACTGTAATGGGCATTCAAGGAAGAAAACCTACCGGTAATCTAGCTTTGTTGTCATTGATATGTAATGGACTCAATATATTCATTTCCTTTGAAACATTTCGAAAGCTCCATGTTTTGTAACTCTCATATATATACAGTAAACAAATGTCCAATCAAATCATGATCTATTTAAACAACGATATTAGAATACCAAAGGAACAAGGGAAGTGATGACTACAAAAATCAAAGTCCATAGACATGGCAAAAACAGGGACACAGAAAAACAAAGACAAAACAAGGACATGAAACAGCCACAGGGTACGGAAATAATAGGCCAACATTCAGCACTATGTCACTCATATTGTGAACTTACATGAAAACCGAGAGTGACATCAGATGCTCCTGAAGGGTAAGCATGTCCTGCTCTGCTAGCGGCACCCACCATACTGTCAATGAGTCAACCAGGGTTGAGTCAAATCCTGTTATGTCAAATCCGTTAAGACATGATAAATGGTAAAAAAATTATAACACTCAAAGAATATACAGCAATAATGATTAAAGTGGAAATAGCTAGCTGTTCAGAAAGAGATAATAGCTAGTAGTTTAAGACCAAGAGAGTTTCATTGCATCTTTTTGAATGTAGTTTCAGTGATGAAGAAGAACATCAGTTCGGACAAAAATTCTTTTCATTCATTGATAAGTAAACAACTTCAATATATAAACAGTAATAAAGATGATTAGTATTTCTAGTAGACAAATGCTGTCTTAACGGACTATTTCACCGTTAATTGACACTTTAACGCAGTTAGCTTACTTCAATATCAAACTTTTTTTTCTTATATCTTTTCAAGAGTATCTTATATTTCAGTTGTGTATTTCAGTGGCAAGATTGTTCAATGTATTCCAAATGTATTCTCCTTTCAAATAAAAAGACTAAAATTACTTACTGGTAAATCAGAAAATCTTAGTTTATTTTAGAATCATAAGTTACACTTAGGGATTGACCATTTGATTTTTATGGGGAGCTAGGATTGATTGATTGATATGGGATTTAACAACACTTTCAGCAATATTGCAGCTATCTCATGACGGTCAGTTTTAGTGCTGGAGGAAACCGGAATGCCTGGAGAGAACCACCGACCTTGGGCAGGTAACTGACATACCTTATCACTTACAATTGTAAGTTGAGTGCACCCCTTTTTTTTAATGTACAAAGTGAGATGCAAACTCACACTGCAGTGGTGATAGACTACAGTGGTTGTATAGGTAGTAAAACTACCATAACCACTCAGCCACCCATGCTCCTTATAGGATGACATATATGAAGCAAAATTTCTGGCTTGGACCAAAAAAGAAATGACAGATTCGCTTCCAGTGAGAAAAAAAATGTCAGGCTAAAAGATTGCATGAAAAGATTTATCCAGAATCAAATGTTCCTTCCCCCCNCCCCCCCCCCCCCCCCCCCATAAAAATCAAATGGTTGATCCCTTAATTTAAAAATCATATAAGTGATGTTAAAGATTTTTAATTTTACAAGGCATAAGTGTTTTACAAAGCACATCTTGTTTAATGGCAGCAGGATTAACAAGCCTAGTTGCAACTTCATATATCATAATAAGTGGGTCTCAATGGGGTATAAGCGGGAAGCGGGATTTGCCTTTTTTAAGCAAGCGGGAAATGGGATCATGGCAAAAAAGTGCACGTGAAAACGGGAAAGGATGTCGAGCGTGAAGCCGGAACCATTGAAAATTGAGCCCGTGAAACGGGAATAAGCCTGTTCTTTAAAAGTTTTTGTAAAATATTTTCCCGCCAGGGAAACATGAAAATGGAGAAAAATTGACAGGATTTTGGGAAAGGTTCCCCCCCATCGAGCCCCCCTAATAACCAAGTTCATGTGAATGTAGACTTTGGAGATTAGTGTTCCAGTTTATCTTGCCTGCGACTAAAGTCACAGAAAGCAAGACATGTGCAAAGTATGATGGTGACGGCCTTAACTTAAAATATTTTATAGAACTCTTTGATATAGAAACTTAATATTTGGTCCATGGGTAGGTTACATCAAACACTGTCTGGCAGACAAAAAATTGTGACATCGACCTATATTTCACAGTCAAGCCCCAGGTTAAGTTTTAATGCCCCGCCTATGATAGTAGGGGGCATATAGTGTTCGGGTGTGTCCGTCCGTCCTTTCGTCCGTCTGTTCGTCCGTTTGTCTGTTCGTCCGTTTGTCTGTTCGTCCGTTTGTCTGTTCGTCTGTCTGTCCCTCCCAAGTTAGGTCTACCCTCAGGTTGAAGTTTTTATTTCTGTGAAGGATGTTTGTATGGCAAGCCAAAGCCACAAAAATGAGATAAAATAGCATTATGTCAGTTAATGCTATCTTATCTGAATTTTTGTGGTTTTGGCGCACATTATCAGACATGTATTATCAGGTTTCCTCATTACCTCCTGATAAGTACCTTTAAATATTTTATACATAGGTCTCTATGAAATCTATGTGGTAATGATGTTATATCTTATGATAACATCGCATTACCTGTTAATATAGTTTTATCTGTTTTCTAATATCAACCAATCAGACGTAATATCTGCGGGAAACTGTATTATCTGATTTATGTAACTGTATTATCTGATTTATGTGCAACCATCAGATGTAGATAGATTTTCAATAACTTATCAAATTCAATCTTTTTAGATCACAAATAATTTATTCTGAAAAAAACTTTGTAATTATGATCCTAGAGAATTTAGGAAATGTAATAGAATTTCTTTTGTTCTCTTTTTTCTCGCTTTTGTTTAGATTTATCCATTTGCCATGTGTAACAAATTTTGTATTTATGTGTGTATATATTATGTATTTTCACTGTGTCTTTATAAAATTTGTTTACGGGAATAAAGTTATGTTTATCTATCAAAAATTACAATATCACAATATTTCATCTGTTTAATTACCTGTCTTGTCACCCGTGATCATTACATGAATGTATATATATTGTATGAAATATACATGTAAGTGTAACACCCTCGCAGAATTGAGTAATTGTTAATTGAAACTAACAAAAATAATAAATTGTATCAACAAAAAATTTAAAAGGTAATTATTTTTCTTTTAAATCCAGTTGTACGGATTTTATCTGAATACAGAATTTAAATTTAAAATTACATAAAACAAATACACACTATATTTTCAAGGACTGAAAGAAACTACAAAGTTATAATGTCGATAGATTATGTTATATTTTGCATTCTCTGTCAATAAGAATATTCTACATCAACAGAAGTTCGGAGTTGATAGTCATTTTTTCTAAAATAAAACATTTCAATTTGCCATCTATTATACGATAGTTAATTACCTATTACCATGGTAACGTGATAAGTAAGTTCATTACCTGTTAACTGATCAGTAAGATAGTAGATAAGAATGTATTATCTCTGTGATTCATAAAGACCTATGTTAAAAATTTTACGATATTTATTTATCAAGAGGTAATGATGTATTATCTGCGCCAAAACCACAAAAATTCAGATAAAATAGCATTACCAGAGATAATGCTATTTTATCTCATTTTTGTGTCTTTGGCGTGCCATATGTATGCTATTGTCATGAAACTTAATATCAATATACATTAGCGTCTAATTAAACAAAAATCATAATAAAATTTTACCCATGGAACCAACTTCATGCTTCACTGATCACAGAAAAAAAGCGTGATAGTATGAGGTTTACCCACAGGTTGAAGTTTTTTTTTCTGTGAAGGATGTACGCTACTATCATGAAACTTTATATAAATACACATTAGGGTATAATTAAACAAAAATCATAATAAAAATTTATCCTTGCTGCCAACCAACTTCATGCTTTACTGATTATGAATAAAGCATTGTTCAAAATAGTTGTGAGGTGGGGCATTGTGTCTGTTAGACACATATTCTTGTGATTATGTTTGTTTCTTAATAACTACTAGTGGTAGGTCAGTGATATCTGTTATATAGCTTGTTCTTGATTAGTACATGACGGTCTGCCATATAGCTTTTGATCTTGACCTCAGCTACATGGTCCAGTGCTAAGGTTAAGTTTTTGTGATCAGGTCTATGTCTCAATAACTTCAAGTGGAAATCAGTGATATTTGGTATATAGCTTGGTCTTTTTTTAGTTCATGACAGTCTGCAACATGGCTTTTGACCTTGACCTCAATTTCATGGTCTAGTGAACATGGCTTAGTTATTATGATAAAATCAATGACTGCAAGGTATGGCATTTGGTATGTAGGTTGCTCTTGTATAGTACATGAAAGTCTGCCATATGACTTGACTTTGGCTTCAATTTTATAGTCTAGCAAACATGGTTAAGTTCTCAGCTCACCTGGCTATGCCAGGGTTAGCTTTTGCAATCACTTGGCGTCCGTCGTCCCCTCAACCACCCCCACCACCCACGTCTGTCTCCTCTGAAACCATTGGGCCAATTGGAAACAAACTTGATGACAATAGTACTTATGTGGTACCTTTTGAAAATTGTATTTAGCAAGTCCAGAACTCATCCGAGATGGCTGCAAACAGGGAACATAGTTTTAACATTGGATGCTATGGAAAAGACTTTCAAAGATCTCCTCACAAACTACCAGTCTAACTATAACAAATATCAGTCACGATGGTCATTAGATGGTCCCTTTGAAAAAATATATATTCGTCGGGTCCGTACCCCATCCGAGATGGCCGCCAGTTGGGAACATTGTTTTGAGCCTATTGAAAGCACGATTAAATATGTTCTTTCCAGCTACAAGTTCAATTATAAACAAATGTAGGCCTATAGTCCTTATATGGTTCCTCATAAAAAGATGTACCCTGTAAGTCAGTACCTCATCCAAGATGGCCGTCAGCAGGGAACATAGTTTGAACATAGGATCCTGTTTGAAAAGACATTCAAAGATCTTTATCTCTAAAACTAGCAGTCCAATTATAACCAAACTTAGTCACAACGGACCTTAGATTGTCCCTTTTAAAAGAGTATCTGGCAGGTCTGTACATCATCCAAAGTGGCCGACAGCAAGGACTGTAGTTTTATTGCTACTGTCAACCGAGTGGCAAAAGTTTAACAGAAGTCAAAGTTTACACCCCAAGCTTACATTCTAAAACGGATCTGCGGTCGTTAAAAAGACACAATGTATACAACTGTAACCTTTTCCGTTTATGTATACACTGTGTAGTCTTTTTAAGGCGTGGGTTGTAAATCTTGACTTCGATTCAGTGAAAGTTTTGCCACTTGGTTGACCGTAGCTGGACCCTATGGGAAAAACATTTGAAGATCTCCTCCGTAAAATCTACCAGTCCAATTCTTAGTCATTAATGAATGATCAAGTTTTTTTTGCAAGCAAGTTGCTATTTAAAGACATGGCTGACCTAGACCAATGTGCAGATTCAAGCAACGCAAGGGGCAGGCGAGATATATTCTGTGTCCACATCCTTTTATGTTCCTACCTCATCCAAGGTGGCGGACACCGTGGAACATACCGGTAGTTTGACATACTGACCCTATTGGAAATGATTTCAAAGATCTTCTCTGGAAATACCAAGTCAATTGAAACCAAACTTGGTAACATAAGTAAACGGGTGGTCCCCTTCAAAGTTTGTGATCTTTAAACTTGTACTTCATCCAAGATGTCCGCCAGCGGGGACTATAGTTGAACGTAGTATTCTATGGGATATGCATTCAAGGATCTTGTCCCCTTCCAAATTTTATGATTTTTATATTCGTACTTCTTGCAAGATGGCCACCAGAAGGAAACTTTGTTGAAAAAATTTGATTTTAATTCTCTTGTACAGTAGGATTTAATTCAAGGTCCCCAGTGTGGTCACCATTCCTAAAATTTTAGTGGCCAAGCTTACACAAATTATGTATTTCCAAAATATCTATGGTCAACCTCAAATTTAAGGGCTGATTGTATTTCATCAGTTCAATCAGTTTTCACTCAATTTACCTTTCAACTTTGTTTTATATCGAGAAAAGGAGCGAGAATCTAGGCACTGATGCAAGATCGATACATAATTCAAATCATTTATTGGAGTGAGAACTGTCTACATTTGAAAGGATTTTGCCGTTGTTAATGTTTGTTTCTGATCCAGAAAGATAAAATGCTTTCTTGATATTTAACTTTTATGCAAATTCCTACATTTGCCCTATTAACTTAAAAAAATCCTATAATCCTATATTTTAGCTCACTAACGAAGTGAGGGGACTTATGAGATATCCCTAGCGTCCGCGTCCGATTAGGAAGGATAGTCAAAGTCCATTCCTCTCTACTAACATATCCCACATCAACCATATTGGTATGTATGATGCATTATAATGCATGCTTCGGATGCTGACTGTAACCTTTATTTTACGCATGGGCGACTGGCATGGTTAAAGTCTATTCATGCTTAATGGCATGTCCCACATCAACCATTTTGGTATATATGATGCATTTCGGGATGACAACAACAATGCATACTTCTGATGCCCTCTGTGACCTATATTTTACATATGAGCTGGGACTAATATAACATTATATTAGTCCCAGATATGAGCGACTTGGTTAGGTAGAATGGTTAAAATCTGTTCATGCTTACTGAAATGTCCCATATCAGCCATATTGGTATGTTTGATGCATTTCGGGATGACAACAACTATATCTGCTTCGGGCACTGACTGTGATCTATGAGTGACTTGGTTAGGATAAAGTCCATTCCCGCTTATTGACATGCCCCACATCAACCATATTGGAATATAAGATGCATTTTGGGATGACAACAACAATGCATGCTTCGGTTGCTTACTATCACCTATATTTTAGGCATGGGCGACTTGGTCAGGTAGAATGGTAAAAGTTCATTCCCTCTTATTGATATGTTCCACGTGACAATATTTGTATGTATCACGCATTTTGGGATGTCAACAAAAATGCATGCTTCTGGTGCTGTCTGTGACTTATACATTTAGGGTGACAACAAGGCATGGTTTGGATGCTGACTGGCCTACATTTTATGCATGAGCGACTTTGTTAGGTGGAACGGTTTAAGTCCATTTCTGCAGACTGACATGTCCTACATCAACCATATTGGTATGTATGATGCATTTTGTGATGACAGCTGCAGTGAATGCTTTGAATGCAGTCTGTGACCTGCATTTTATGCATGAATAAATCTGTTTAAGAATGATATAGTCCATTTCTGTTTACTGGCATGTTTAACATGTGACAATGCTGCCCAACGAGTTGAACTTAGCAGGCTGTGGCTGCTTTCTATGTTTTAGACCATAAATGGCTTAACACCCTAAAATTTTAAACATTTTGTCTTATATTTCAAAACTATTTGAAATAGAGGTTAAGTTTTACATACAAAAATATGCAGCATATCTTCATGATGGAAGCTGTAAGACATGTCTGCGCCTCATCCAAGATGTCCACCAGGTGGTCCTTTGCATTTTTTTTTATTTTTATGTTCGTACGTCATCGAAGATTGCCTCCAGTTGGGAACATAGTTTAACATAGGGATTCTATGGGAAATTCATCCAAAGATCTTCTAATCTGAACCTACCAGGATAATTGGAACCACATTTGGTTACAATTGTCCTGGGGTGTTACTTTTTAACAATAGTAAAAGGGTGGTCCCCTTCAAAGTTTGTGATTTTTGTATTCGTATCTCATCCAAGTTGGCCACGAGCACGGGGCATACTTTATCATAGAACCATATGGGAAATGCATTCAAAGATTTTCTTCTCTGAAACTACCTATCCAATTTCAATCAAAATTGGTGACAATAGTCCTTGGGTGGTTCCCTTCAAAGTTTTAGATTTTTATGAGCGTACCTAATCCAAGGTGGCCGCATGGGAACATAGTTTAACATAGGGACCCTACGGGCAATGCTTTCAAATGTCTTTTTTCTCTCGGAACCAAACTTGGTTACAATTGACCTTGGGTGGTTCCCTTTTACTTTTGTGATTATCATGTTCTTACCTCATCCAAGATGCCGCCAGCATGGGACATAGTTTTACATAGGACCCTGTGGGAAATGTATTAAAAGGTCTTTCTTCTCTGAAACTACCGATCCAATTTGAACCAAACTTGATCACAATAGTCCTTAGGTGGTCTCCTTTAAAGTTTGTGATTTTTATGTTCGAACCTAATAAAGCAGGGAACATAGTTTATCAAAGGGACCCTATAAGAAATCTTCGTTGAAAGTACCAAGCCAATTTGAATCAAAATAGGTAAAAAAAGTCCTCGGGTGGTCCCCTGCAACGTTCTTTCGGTTTCCGGTTTGTATCTCACCCAAGATGGCCATCAGCGTTGAACATAGTTTAACATTGGGACCCTATATGCAAAATGTATCCAAAGGTCTTCTCCCCTGAAACTACTGAGCCAATTATACTTAGTTACAATTGTCCTTGGACGGTACCTTTCAGAGTTTGTAATTTTTATGTTCGTACCTCATCCAAGATTAAAACTGTAACATCTGTTGCACTGATTTATAGAATGCATAACAGTGGATGGTCCTTTGTCGATGATGAATAAATCTAGTCAGCAGGTGAACAATACACTCGTCAGGCTAATGTGAGCCTCAAGATTTTTTTGTGTGCATATTTTTGGACATTGATCTGGGGTATAGAAAAAAATAAAAATATTTTTTTTTTGCATATTTATGAATATTGGTCTGGGGTATTGAAAAATAATAAGGTCGATTCAATAAATGTGTCCCTACCTGACCTTCTTGACCAATCAACTGTAGTGATGTTGTGACTGAATCTACCAATAATTGACAGCTCCTTTGAACACAATGCTACATTGTGTATGAATGTATACAATATTTTGTTTGTTTACGTCCACATTTGATGACATTGTGTTTTCTCTAACTCAGAAGCTGGCAAAAAATATATAGGTCACAATGACGATGGGGACAGATTTATTGAATCGGTTCAATAAATATTTTTTCCCACTTGACATCCTTTTGAGCTCTTGTTGCTCAAAAATTGGAAACATCACCTCAAACCTGTCAACACACTCCAGCGGAGCTATTTTATCAACAATAATTATAAGGAATCTAAAACAACCATATCTTTAAAATGAAGAATCTAGACCGAATATATGAAAACAACCCACGAAACTCATTTTGGCCCCTTTTTCTACGACCCTCCCAAAAAACCGAGGTCATATAAAGATAATATGGCGCTGTCGTCGTTGTCGTCGGCGGCGGCGTCATTGTCTGTAGACACTTATGCTTTTGTAAAAAAAAAACTTAGGTTTCAGTTGGTCAAGCCCTATGAAATTTTAACATGATATTCCTTGACAGAAAAGGGGGCATTGTATATTGTTAATACTGTCGGTCGGCTGGGAACATTTCTTAACATTATATACTATGGGAAATACATCGTTTTCATCATTTGCGTTCAGCGTTTTAGCTCCCCCATGGCTATGCCAGATTGAGCTTTTGTCGGGACCTAGCGTCGGTCGTCCACATGTCCCCCATCCGTCAGCAGTTATGCACTTTTCCTTTAAACAATTTTTTTCTTGAGAACCGCTAAATGGATATAAACCAAATTTGGTATGAAATTAAAATACTCAAATGTTGCCTTTTTGTGCCGATCCGTCATCCAACATGGCCGGTAGCGGCTTAGTTCAATGTGACATTAGACCCTATGGAAAAATGTATACGAAGATCTTCTTCTAGAGAACAGTTGAATGGATTTAAACCAAACATGGCAAAAAAAATGTTTTTCGTGTAAGCGCTCTATCCAAGATGGCCGCCAACGAAGATCATAGTCTTAACATTGGACAATGAGAAAAACACGTTCAAATGTCTTCTCTGAAAATTCTCAACCAATTCAAACCAAACTTGGCCACAACAGTGTTTGGGTGGTCCCCTGCAAAAGGGTTGTTTTTCAGGTCAGTGGTATATCCAAAATGGCCACCCGCGGGGAAAGTAGTTTTAACATAAGACGCCATGAGAAAACACATTCTCTAAAACTGCTGAGACAATTGGGACCAAACTTGGTCACAACAGTCCTTAGATTATCCCCTGTAAAAATGTTGTTAATTTTAGGTCTGAGCTGTACCCAAGATGGCCGCCAGTATTAATCATAGTTTAACATTGGGCACTGTTGGGAAACAAATTCAAAGATCTTCTTCTCTGAAACTGATGAACCAATTGCAATCAAATTTGGCCACAATAGTCTCTGTTTGGTTCCGTGCAAAAAAACAAACTCTTTTCGGTCAGCGCTATATCCATGATGGCCACTAACGGTGATCCTTATGGGGAAACACATACAAAGATCTTCTCTGAAATTGCTGAGCCAAATGGAACCAAACTTGGCCACAATAGTCTTAAGGTGGTCCCCTGCAAAAAGTGTGTGTGTTTTTTTTTTCAGTCCCATGCTTTATCCAAGGAGGCTGTCAGCGGGGGACGTACTTTTAACATGGGACCCTATGGAAAGCTCGGTCAAAGATCTACTCTTCTGAAAATTCTGAGCCAATCGGAACTAAACTTGGCCACAATAGTCTGTTGGTGGTACTATAAAAAAGTTGGCGTTTTATTTTAGGTCAGTGCTATATCCAAGATGGCTGCCATTGGGGATAAGTTCAAGTTCAAAATTGGACTCTATGGAAAAACATATTCAAAGAACTGTTGAGCCGAATTGAAACTTGGCCACAAAAACTTGATCAGCTTTAATGATATATTTGCTAAAAGACGTTTATGAAAGATGGTCACCATTGTCAAATTTTGTTAATATTGAATCCTAGAAGAAATGTATATGCCAAGTCGTATCGTATTTTAAATTGTCTGTTGAAAGCTGACCCAGGAGAGCAACCATTTCAGTACATATTTTACCGTGGTGTCAGGTGAGCGATACGGGATCTTGAGAGCCTCTTCTTCTAGACAACTGTGCTTTTATTGATTTATATCAACATGGCGTGAATAAAACTGTGATATACTACCAGGTGTTGTTATTTTGGTGCATATCCGTCATCCAACATGACCACCAGCGGTGTACTTGAACCCTATGGGAAATGCATACTAATATCTTCTTCTAGAGAAAACTGCTATATAAGCAAACATTTTATGAATGATTGTTAAGAGGTGCTGGCCAATGATTTTGATTGGATCAAAATGAAAAGAGTAATTTTTGTAAAAGTCCTTCCTGACATCACTGATTTCAATAAAGTTTAGGTAAATTTGCCTCAAAGGTTTCCGAATAAATGATCATTGTCCCAATGTTAAACTATGTTCCGTGTTGGTGGTCATGTTTTCGGGATGAAATGAGCAATCTTTGTAAAAGACCTTCCATGTATCATTGCTGTAAAGTTTGGAAGAATTTGCTTCAGTGGTTTTAAAGGAAATTCCCATATGGTCCCGTGTTAAACTATGTTCAGCACTGGCAGCTATGTTTTTTGTCGGATAAGACCACATTCTTTGCAAAGAACCTCCAAGAACCTCCCACAATCATTCCAATGAAGTTTACTTAACTTAAATTTGCTTCATTAGTTTCAGAAAAGACGATGAATATGATGGTTTTCCCAGGGGTCAATGTTAAACTATGTTCCGCGTGGGCGGTCATGTTCTTCCTTGAAATGGAACGAAATAAGCCATCCTTGTTAATGATCGTGATCGACGTTTGGTATATTATTCCAGTCCAGTTCAATTGACTTTGCTTCAGTGGTTTCAGAGGGGAAGATGAAAATATGATTTTCCCATAGTTTCCATTGTTTAACTAGCTATGTTCAGGGCTGGTTGCTATGTTTGTTGTCAGACCGAAACGAAATAGCAATCTTTGTAAAGGACCTTCCATAAACAATGAAAACATATGGAGTAAATAATATTATATAAATGCACACGAGACAAAGTCTCCACAATTGCATGGAAGAAGTTATCAGTGGAACAATGCTTTATTGTTGTTCATCTTGAAGCATCTTCGCGAGCCAAGGGTTACGATCCGCCTACTCCTCTTCTGAAGACTGGAGAGGAGTAGGCGGATCGTAAGATGATCTTGAAGTTACATACATAATTCCTGTAAAGTTTGGCTGAATATGCCTTAGTGATTTCAGATGAGATAAAAAATAAACTGTGGACACAGGATATGTCTCGCCCGCCCCTGCATTGCCTTAATTTGCACATTGATTTACTGCAGCAGCAATAATAATAAAATATAATCTTAAACTGTGTTTACAATTTCCCTGGAAAAAAATGATGTGATCACTCATGCATGACGAAGGGGCCAGGCCCAACATCTGGGCGTGGAATCGGTATGTACTCCACAAGACGCAACTGCATGTCAAATATCAAGTGCCTAGGACTACTGGTATAGGCTGTACAAACTGCTTGCTAAAATCTTAATGTGATCATTCATGCGTGCCTTAGGGGCCGGGGCCACCATCCGGGTATGGAATTGGTATGTACTCCCCAAGACACAACT
>MJUU01025327.1:12403-31639 GCA_002080025.1 Modiolus philippinarum
ATCTTACCTCTATGAATTCTGAATATAGACTTTTAATCACAAAATTGAGAATAAGTGACCATAATCTTTTGATTGAAAAAGGACGACACCTTAAAATACCAAGAAACCAGAGACTTTGTAATTTTTGTAATTTGTTAGAAGACGAAAAACATTTTTTACTCGATTGTGAACATAATTATAATATTAGATCTATATTTTTTAGACAATTTAACAGAGGAAAATGATGAATTTAGTAGTTTGTCAACGATAGACAAAATTCTTTATATCTTGAATCCATCTACACCATCCCAAGTAAATATACTAGGTTCCTTTATCAAAAAGTCACTAGTACTGAGGACAGGGGACTCTTAAATATTTGCTTGTATATATATTGTATTTGTTTGTTTGATATGCCACAAACTTTGTAAGTTTAATGACAATAAACTTTTGAATTGAATTAAATTGAAGTGTTAACGGTGAAGACGAAATAAACAGAACATAACAGAACATACTGGTGGCATGGGACGGATATTTCATATGTTGTGGTTTGAACGGAGATCGTTGTCGTCTCAAAACAATATAAAAATGAAAATTAAAAAAAAAGTCAGATAAGTAAAATGTAGAAATACCTTAGTTTGTAAACGACCGATAATGCGTTTTATTAGAAAGCCTGCACGTACAATTTCACAAATCAAAATGTGAATGCGCTAGAAATTTATCATTGAATACTCTGGTTTTCATGACAAAAGTATTGCTTACACCAAAATTGAAAGTGAAAGTTAAAAGTAGTCGGGATGTGTCTTGCAGTTTTACTGGTTGTTTGCGATCATTCTGTCAAATCACAGAAGTCCATTAAAATATAGAATTAAATATATAGGTATGTGTATGCAACCAAAAATAAATTCTGTACCCGCAATAAATTTGTGGGATGCTCATAAATACATAACAAAAATGCTTGTATATTAATATTTGATTCAATGCCGCTGATGAGAGGTTACTTCTTGAAACACGTGTAGAGCATAACGAATTAACCATTTATATTGAGTGTATTTTATTTTATTCGTCGAATGTCTTTACTCATTTCTAATTATATGCCCCAATAAAATACAATAAGTTCAAATTGATAAAGGCGTGGGCTTAGTCTTCTGTTCTGGTCATATATTCCCTTTCACGTGGAGGAGAAAATTGAACTTCCGGTTCTTTTCTGAAAATTTAGTTATGGAAAACAACAAGCTTTCCTTCAAAAATACAAAATACCGAAGTGGCATGCAATGCTGTTCACCTGTTTCAAGGAGTAACCTCTCTGCAGCAGCATTACAATCAAATACTATGGAAAGCTATCATCCAAAAGGAGTCAAAAAAGAAGTTTTCTTTGCCAAGAAATATCGAAATAGGAGAGAAAATCCAGTACCAAAGACATCCACCGGGTGCAAAACATGGAATGAAGGCGAAGTATTCTTAGGGGTTATAATTTTGATTTTAAATGGTAAATTTCAATAAAACGCAAGGTAAATTTTCTTGTCAGATAAGTCTAACTATTGGGCTGGTGAATGCCCTCGGGGACCTTTGGTCCAACAGCAGCGGAATTGGCCAAATGGTTTTAAAACACAAAATACTGAAGTTGCATAAACAGTATTTTTTATGCTGTACACGTGTTTCAAGTTCGGTTTGAACTGTCGCGATAATGCATCTATCTAATGTCTTTAGTAATGTCTAATTATACGCACTAATAGCATAGGTTATAAATGTATGTATATTAATTATTGGAGGACAAGATTTGTTCTACACCATTCAATGACTGCTTAAATGAGGGTAAAAATGTAAACAATTGTTGATGACACATCTGTACACCGTAATTTTTGGAAAACACAATCTTTTTACAGATATTTACAGGTAAAACTATAGTTGCATGGTCAAGATTAGTTTTACAAATACACTTTTGTTGGGATTTTTATGACACAGGGGTACATGGTTTGTCCGCATAACTCCTCCTTCAGTTTTTATACTAGGAATTTTTTATTTTGCACATCATTTGTACCTATGCTGAAAATGTGAACGTTGGGAAAATTTTGATTTTGGTGCATTTTTGTGAAAATTATAGTGTTGAACTTGGTCATTTTGGGGGATTTTTTATATAGGGTATATAGTTTGTCCGCGCAACTTCTCCTACAATTTTGACATTAGGATGTATCTATTTTGCAGATTATTTGTGCCTCTTGAAGATGTGCTTATTGAAAAGGATCGTATTTTTTGTCTATTTTTCTAAAAATATATATATTTGTTGAACTTAGTAAAAGAGGCCACAATGTTTGTACAATGTATGTGCAACTACTCGTACAATTTTTTGTTATAGGAAGTCTTTATTTTGTAGATTATTTGTACATATATTAAAGATAAGTTTCGAATTAGGGTTTTGATTTTACTCCTTTTTTTATAAATTTGTTGAACTTGGCAATATGTTTGTAACTTGTGGGATCCTCAACATGTGTTTAGTGGGGCATCATATGTGTCTTACAGGCACAAATATAATTACAATGAAATCACAATGGGACTGTTTTACTATCTCTAGTTATCGTGTTCACCGCTAGGTCCGTTAGTGTACTGGTGAGTTCCGATCGATAAGCCGAATAATAACCCGAACAATCGCACTTTGGGCTCTCAGTTTGGACATAAAATTGAAGCCTTTGTCTGCCCTTCAGACCATTATACTTGGTGCGGAGATACCTCATTATATTTGCTTTCTGTACAGTATTAAAACTTCACGAAAACGAGGTGTCTATCTGTTTGTGATGGAAAGCTCCGCCATTTCACATTGACTCAACCAAAAGTGCAGTATACATGTTACAGGGCAGTGTTTACGTACAATAATAAATGGTCTTCTAGAAATGCAGTAAATTTAACTCGCTCCCAATTCATTGGACAGAAATTGAATATCCTTAAAAGTTGATAGCGGCAGCTCTATGTTGGCCTGAGGAGTTTATTCGTATACCTGCGCAATTCAGCGAAAAGTGAAATCTGTCTTTTTATATACTGTATATATTACATCGTCTCGTTCCTAAAATTTGAATTTTTAATTTATTTAAATGTCACGTCTATTAAATGCTAATTACGTTTGGACATACAAACGATATACTTTTACACTTGTTAAATATAGTGCTAACATTTATTTTCGTTTGTCAACATGAATGATAATTAAGAGCAAATGAAATCAAAACAGAAAATAAAACGAAGAGGCCATATTTGTGAGTATTTATAGGAGATCGTTTTAAACCTAAAAACTGCATTTCTAGTCAAGCGTTGCATATTTATAGATAATTATACATTTGTATGTTTTGAAGTTCGATTATAAAAGAATTTATATCAATATGTTTAATTTTTAGTCTCTCTTTTTGTCATTATTTTTGTTATTTATTTTATTTCATATTAATTTTTGGGTTATTTTTCCCTTTTTTGTATTCTTGTCGCTATGGTAAATACAAGAAAATAACGAAATACAGAACACAAAGTTACCTCTTGCTATTGTACTTTTTGTGATTGCCGAAATTTTCATCATTGCATGTACAAGATATTGCAGTACTTCACAATTTCTGGGTTAATAGTTACAAAGATGGTTCATGCAATAGCAAGATGGCTAATAGGTGCACCTATTTGTATCCACTATATATTTGATGTCTCCATTTATAAAATTCAAACATATGAACGAAGATATTCAAATAAATTAAGAACAACTTAATATCGGACTTTAAGGGTTTAATGCATCTCGATTGTAGAAAAACGATGATAAACTGGTTTCAAAGATTGTTTCTTTGTTCTTTCACTTCACAAGTGAAAGTTAGCTCGGCTTTTTTATACGTTCCCTGAAAAATAGTAACTATGATTGGTATGGCTCCTGACACTTATAACTGGGCTTTGTATGGTCGCTGAAACATATGATTGGGCTTTGGTCGGCACTGGTACAAAAAATGGGATTGTATACGGTCGCCGTAATAGAACAAACTTGGCTTTGTGTTGTCGCTGAAACAGAATGGCTTAAAAAATAAAGCTGGGTTTTTACGATCCATGAAAAAAGTGTTAAGTAGTCATCGTTATGGTTTTTGAAACAAAGATAACTTGGTAGGGTCTTTCAAGCAAAATAACAGACACATTTTAAACCATATCTGATGAAGATGAATATCATTTCATGTTATTTGCGTCTCCATGTCAGTAGATCCTTCGCTTGCTTGATGCTCAATAGATGTATATTTAATGCAATTTGATAAATCTACATTGATAAGAAAAATTGCAGATGATCTTTTGTAGTATCTGCATGTAATGCAAACATATTATGCGATTATAATGACCATATTATATATATTGCTTTCACGGCATTTTAACGTTCGTAAAAAAATACTAACCTATTATAAGAAAACATTTACTTAATCATACTAAAAAATATGACTTTTCTCACGTGACAAAAATATAATTGTCAAAACATGATTGCAGTTGTTTAACTCTTGACAAGTTGCACAATATAATAACAATATATTAATAACGTGCATTCAGATATTGTTGTCCATATTATTAAATTATTTATTATTCATTGTACAAGTCATTTTACGATAACATACAAATATTATAACTTAAAAAAGATTGTCTTCATACGGATTTCTTACTGGCAAAAAGTTTTTTCAACATTCTTAACGATATATATAGTACCAAATTAATAAAATGTCCCGAAAAAATTTTTGGTTTATTTCAAATGAAAAAAAAAAATATGCTCAGACAAACAAATTGAAGCACATGTTTAAACAAAACAGTTGTCAAGAGAAAAAATCAAAAGGGTCATATCAGCTAAAAATTACTTTTATTCTGTTTCGTTTGGAAATCCCCGCATTTGATTGGATACGAGTACTTCCGATCTTTTCCGCCACTGTGTTTTATCAGTCTATAAACTTCACCAGCACGCGATTCCTTGACAACGACAAAAGGTAAACAAAGACGGCGGAGTAATCTAGACAAGGAAATGGTGCATCATCCACGTTTTTCATTAAGTTATCTTGCGTGAACGCTTGCATTCCATTTACAGAATGTAATTATAAGTATTGAATGCAATATTTTGTAGTTTTATTGTCGTGTAAAAGCGTAGCCCTTGGCGCATTTCTCACATGAATCGCTAGCGCACGTCATCCAATATGTGCTACGGTCCACGCTTTTACACTCAAATAAAACTACAAAATATTGCATTCAATTCTTAATTAATATCATAAAGTTTACAATTAATAAAGAAAAAATAAATAAAATAAAGAATATTTAAAAACTTTGGTGGTACTCCGAGACAGTAGCATTCTTTCAAACGAATAACAAAACGTCTATGACATTGTCAGTGTACACTTCAACAGTAATATACTTTTCATTATATATATTTTATATAAGATACCTGACTTTTGTGTTGGTAATGTGTTATGAATACTAAGTTCTAAATTATTTCAGTCATTAAGTAAAAGTCGTAGGTTTAAAAATACCTAGCCCCTCGTGTAATTGGACCAAAACAATGACTTTCATATTTTTTTGGCTGTAATGTTTCTATCTTTTACTTTTGCCCACTGGACAATCGGTATCATTACGAATAGAGCGAATGTGTCTATCTTGTGACATATATTAAAGCACACTTTGAATTTTCAGTTGTGAATTTTGAGAGGTGTTGGCGATACCTCTGATTTAGTTTGATTTGAGAGTGTTTTAACCTCTTGCTGATCCTAAAACCCGCAAGAACTATTATTGAAATAGATTTTAGGCTGCTGCTGACTAAACAGAGATTCACCTTTAGGCAATTCTGTGAAAGACAGTGACTAGAAAACATTAGACTGTCCTTCATTACAATGCTCTTATTTTTTTTTCATGTGAATATAAGGGATGGCCATTTTGTCATGGTGGTAGCAAACGCATACAGATCATCTCGCCATCTGGCGATCAAATACGCTTTTACCATCAGTTAGTCGGAATTGTCGTTTTTAGACATTTTCGCAAATACAAGCAACAATGAAAACTCGATTTTCTGTGAGCACACAGAAACACATTTACTTCTAGCAGTAGTAATGAGTATTTCCATACACCGTGTAACAAAATGACGTCATAACCAACGCTGAAATCACATTTTGAAGCTTATGTTGACAGAGCCTCAGAGTTTCTCAACAGAGTAGATAACAGAGATAACTTGCACTCTAAACGTAAATCCAAGAAGAACACAGTTCCTATGTTTCTCAGTTGCAACTTCAAAATGAAGTCAACGTAAAACTTTTACGATCCTTGTCTTGCAAGACAGACTAATGATCACCGACCCTCGTGTCTTTTTCACTGAGGTAAATCTCTACGTGAGCATTTAGTCTACAGCAACATAAACTTCTAAATAGTGTTTTCTGAAAAGAGGCTTCAAGAGGGGTATGAAATCAAGATTTACTACTTGCCATCATTCTCGAAAGGTCCTGCCAACAATTTCAGCAAAAACAACGGATACTCTTGCAGAAGAGAAAATTTAGTATGTGCTATAACATGTGGGCAGTATCACGAGATTAACATTTGGAAAACATGCAAATATGAATTTTCCAGTCGGTAGATACATGTATTATAGACTACTATCATTGCCGAAAATACACGGAAGTGATAATTGGGTCTGTAAGTCTCGTCATTTGACATACGTGAATTCACGATAAGCAGGCAATTCGAAAACGTTTCCCGCCAAAACCTGACGTCAGAGTATTGTGACGTTCACATTTTTGTTCGAAACGTCATATATCTTCGTTTAAAATGTAACTTCCGGGTACAATTTTTGAACCCGGAAGTTCCAAAATTGTACGAGACTTACAGGCCCTATTCAGGTCAACGAACACAAATGTGGAGTGGAGGGCAGAGCAGAAAAATGTTACAGCGTAGGACCAGAACTTTATTTTATTTTAGACTCGTTACATTATTATTGTCGAATTATCTTAACCCTTAACAAAAAAGGTACGGATCTTTAGTTACGTGTTATATTCGTTTAAAGTATATGACTGTTGAAGCTTTACGACAATGTCATATTGTTTTCTTTCTTTAATATTTCACACACGCGAGATTTATGACCTTGAGAAAGATTGATGAGTCGAAAATTTGGTCCTATACTATAAAATGTTAAACTTTTTTGTTCAAGGGCTATTGATCTCTGAAAATTTTATGGTAATTACATAATTTATATTATATATAGTTTTTTTTATATTCTGAGCAAATTCATGTCTACCATTCAATTTATTTTTTTTTTTTCAGTTACAGTATGAAAATACTTTTCTCCTGCCTGTTCCTGTCGTCCTGGATAATGCTAAGTCAAACTGATTCTGCCGAGAATAGGTTGCCATATGGTAAGTCTAAGGTCAAACTCAAAATATAGAAGTCTGCTTATTACAACCTGATTGTCCGTTTCTTAATCCTTAACTCTATCAATAATCGAGGCTTATAAAAGTCTCAGAAATATAAACTCATTTTAAAAAACGAACTGCGGAAGTAACTGTATATTCACTTTCTACATATTGCCATTTCGACGTTCGATGTCAATTAAGCACAGATGAAAATCAAAACATCGTAAATCCAGACAGAGAACATCACAAAAAAATCGAAATCGAAAGCGAAATTCAGGTAAGGAAAGGGCTTTGCAAGTGGGAGATGCCCCTTAGTTTTAAAGGAATTTCGTGAATTGAATAAGATGTTGTAAGTAATCAAACAAAATCGGTTTAGGGCCGACATCATAGTACTGGACTCCTGGGTTGGTGAATACCCTCGGGGACTAAAAGTCCATCCGAAGTGACATCGACCCAATGGTAACAAAATCATATACAGGGAAATCTGACGACATGCGTATTAATTAACTTCCAGACAATTTTTTTTTCATTTGATATTTCAGAAGTCAGTTTATATGAACAAATGTATAGATCGACATTTTATAAAAGAGAAATATGGTATGCAGTTTATGAAAAAGAATGGCATTCCGCAGCCGATATGTATTTCACAATATTCGCATATTGAATGAGCCCTCGTGAATTGGTGTCCATCTACCTGTTATGACCTAAAATGAAGCAAAAAAAAAAAAAAAAAAAAAAAAAAAAAAAAAAAAAAAAACAAGTCCATTTTTCTCTCCATGTGTCTGTTTGAACTAATGAATGGTCAAACAACCTTAAAACCGTAACATTGTGTTTCTAATTGATCATAATTCCATCAACAAGGCTTGATAACCGTTTTTGAAAACAAAAATCAAAATTTTTATATTTGAGCCAGAGAATAAATCCGAAACTGAAAAAAAAACGACCAATCAAATCTCCGTGAAATAAGCATGTCAAAGTAAACAGACATGTATTTTGGGGGGACTTCATAACATGTTGAGGTAAACTGCCTCATAAGACGCATAATTTTAATTAAACTTAATTATATCAACGATTATTGCTTAAATTCAAACAAGCATAAACAATGCAATGATGTAGGTACTCCAACGAAGAATTTTGAAAGCAAAGTTTTATGATTGATCAATTTTCATTAAACAACTACATAATGATGACATGGTGCATGAGGACAAACGTTAAGTGTTGTATTTAATTACAATTCATATTTTTCAATTGCAACGTTTCAAATAGATTCAAGAATGCATGTAGGTGCAAGCAAATTTAACTTTTACTTGTTTTTGCAGTTTTCTTTAATTTCCTTCGTACTTAATCTCAATTTGTGGCCAAAGCGCCGCAACTCCATACAAGTTTGAACCAGTTTTTCCTTAGCTCTCAATAACACTGGTAAATGTGAAGAAAAAAAAAATGCTGGAAGTGGAAAAATTGTAATTTTTTAATGATGCCAATTTAAATTTATTCTAAATGTTTTGGGGATTAAAAGTTCAATTTCTTATTATTGAAGCAGATAACTCTTTTTGCACCGATATATTCATTGAATGCGAACATTCATTTTTTTTGTTGGAGTACCTAAATGATGTGGATTAAATGCACATGAGACAAAGTCTCAACAAATACATGTTCCAAGTTCCGTTTCACTCATGGAGGCGGGGGTCATCAAACTGGTAAGCTGTAATCCGGTGTAAATAAAAGCAATTAAGTGAGTACGAGTGTGAGAAAATTTATAATTAGAATGAGAACTCTTAACTTTTGTTTTATAAAGCTTTGCTAATAAAACAACACAATCAAACCCATGGAAGAATATTTGATATATAAGACGTTAAAAGTTTGGCAGAAAACAGTCCTCTCTAGAGTTTTCCTTCATTTTCATTAGCTGCTTAAATGGCTTAAAATAGATGAAATATCATTGGAAGTAGATACAATTTTGTACTTTGTCTAATTTCAGCATTTAAGTGACCTATGACCAAGAAAATAAGATCCATGTACAAAAATATTCAACCCTGCATGCAAGGATAAAACCCAAGGACAGAGAATGCTTCTGAAAACTGAAGCTCATACTCCCTTAAACAACGCGTTTACACATAGTTCGGTTCATGATTTTCCAAATGTTTTGATTTTATCTGCACTGATGAGACATAAGTTGTCGAAATGCACATATGCAGAACCTAAATTTACAGTAACCTCGGTATTTTGTTATTTAATTGTTTTTCGTCATCTTGAAGTCACAGTGAGACCTTTTACAATGAACTCGGATAATACCTCAAAGTAATCCCCAAGTCGGTCCCTCTATCACCGGTTTGAGAGGACCTTGCCCAATGTCGAACGACGAGGCATCCATGTTCCCTTTTACTCATGGGTCCGGGATAAAGTGCCCCTACACTCAATGTCATCCATTGTCCGACAAATCACTAGTGTCTAGCTAGTGGACAATTATAACATATGCACAAACAAAGGACACTCTTTAAATCGATTCTAAGAAAACTTTGCATTATGAAATTATTAGTGAGATGTGGTTAGAATAACATTTGGGCATCATCGGAAAAACATTTTTGAAGTATTGTAGTATATCAATATGAGAAATGCTTTCGAGAACGAGTACACGAGAACTAAATTATATAGAGAGCATCCATCTCTTCCACGGAGAAACTTTGTACGGAATCCACATTGAGGGTGACATAAACTCCCCTTTTTAATAAACAATGTAAAGATATGGCGAAAATACACAAGAAACTGGTAGAAACGAACAATGGAAGAACTCTTTTATTGTTGGTCTTAAAGTGACATCGCAGACATAAATTCTCGCCAAGTTAACTTGAACCAGTCATAAAAGTTCCTCTTAGTTAACTTAGGACCGTTTTCAAGTTAACTTAGACCAGTCATAAAAATACTCTTAAATTAACTTTATAACTGTTCTAGAGATCTAACTGCGAAGACATGTTCTGGTCGTAGAGCCCTGACTGCTCTAACCTGCTCTGCTCGTAGAACCCTGACTGCTCTGACCTGTCATCGATTCCTGACTGCTCAATGACAGGTTAGAGCGACCAGGGCTCTTTAAGTGGTCAAAGTAATCAGGGCTCTATGACAGGTCAGAGCAGCCACGATTCATGACAGGTTAGAGCGATCAGGTTCGAGCAGTTAGAGCTCTATGAATGCTCCAAATTAATTTAGGACTGTTCTCATGACAGCTCTCAAAGTTTATTCGGACGAGAGGTTATTTCTACACCCAACTGTATCTTGAAGTCACAATGAGACCTTCAAACAGAGAGCTTTGCTCATACCTTATAGTTAGTAAGTTTAAGACGACCCCTAACACTGGATTGAGTGATATTTATTGCTAAATTTCGAACAACGGTTAATCAATATGAAAGAAAAGGAAATGGTGTAAATGTCAAGGAGACAACACCCCATCTCCAGGTTAAAACGACCCAAAACAAAGCATCTAGGGGTCGCCATACGGTCTTCAACACAGTAAGGAACCTCACACCATATAGCAAGCCCTCAATGGCCCCAAGAAGTAAAAAGGTGAATACATCAATGGAAACAAACCACATTAAATAACCCGAATCTTAAGAAACTAAAATTTATAAGAAGACAAGGACAAGCCAATGACTAACATATCCACGACTTTGGACAAGCGCCACAATTGCGGTGGGGTTAAACTCGTTTTCTTGGATCCAAACCCTCCCCCTATGTTGGGTAAATGGCTAAAATAAATACAAAAAAAAACTCAAGGTAAAAATCAAACTAAAAAAAAGTCCAACTTATCAAAAGGAGTACCTTAACGATGAAGTACATAAAACATGGAGACAATACACACGGGTACTGTCAGGACAAATGCTCGCAGTTACTGACAACTAGCTAAGGAAATAATCTCCGTTGATTATGATATATGAAACTTCAATTGAAATTCTAAATAGATTTCGTAAAACAAAATCATCAATTATGAAAGAAGAACGTGATATTGTACAATGCAAAATACTGCCAATGTTCCTTTTTAATCATGGATGCCGGTCATCGAGAAGATTAAATTAAACTGGTAAAGTGCTCCTACAATCACTGTCAACAAAATGACTAACGTTTGATGCTAGAGAACAATTACATTATTTAGATAAACACAAGGCACTCATTAAGTCGATTGTAAGAAACTTGACATTATAAGATTGTGAGATGTGGCAAATATAAACAGTTGTCCGATTTATATTTTGAAATTAAAGGAAAAATACTCTTTGATCCATGAAATTTCTGACCTACTTATTCATATTTCAAAACATCACTTTTTTCATTATCAAACAATGAGGCGAGACAGACATAAAATGGAATGTTATTATCAGTTGCGTGGGACTCTCATAATGAACAAAAAAAAATGGAGTTTGGAGTTCGTAGAAAGTCTCCCCGTACTTGAGATCTATTCTCTTATAATATTACAGTTATGGCGTATTGGTCATGTGAGAATTTGTCATACGTTAACTACTTCATTTATTTTTTCAATTTGGCTGTTCAATAATTTCATTGTTCTTTACTAAAATATAATGATCTGTACACACGAAAACTATTGCCCTTTCAACCTAAGTTACACCGCAAGGTTTGCCTACATCTATTTCGATGTGCCCCGTGTTGTCTATCGATGTTGTTTTTGTCCTAATTTTTGTCTTTCGTCGGGCTACTTAATGACAAATATTTGTAGGCAGACATTGCTCGGTTTGACTTTTTTCTCATTGACCGCTCCCGAAATGTGTTTCTTCAATGACAATGATATATATGCAATCGATGTTGGTCAACTTTTATGTCAAAAATACCGCTTATGTGCACGCTAGGGGCCTTCTTGATCTTGCTTGAGGGGGTTAATATTGTTCACCCCTGGTTAAAGACCCTCAAGCGACATCAAGATGTAGACAGGAATGAAAGCCCTGTCCTTGATAAACTGGAGTTTTCTATGTATCGTGTGCGTTTTTGTCATATGTACATTCACTCCATATACTTTCATTTCTCCTATTATCATAGCTAAATTACATCTCCTCAGATCCAAACAATTCCTGAAAATCTATGCAACATTCAATCGAAAAACAGCAAATGCCGATATAACAAAGGGCATTTCTTACCCTAGTTTTTACGGAAATGCTGTTCAGAAATGTCAAAAACTGATAAAATATCCAGAAAAACTGGCACGTAACTTACATTTTTTACGTAACAAGGGATATTGACCGGATATTCTTCATGATTTAGTCAAATTGGCTTTGGGATCCAATTACCTTAAGATTTTACATTTAGACTGGCCTCTCACTGATACTGCCGATGTCTACTGAAATCCATAATGATTCTTTACCGAACAGTTTCGGGAAGTTTTGAATTTGATTATTATTCCGTAGTGCGACAGTGTTTTACCAGAAGACTAGGCTCCTTTAGCTAGCCGGCAGTTAAGCAGCGAGCACTCCTTGACCCATCTTTCTAAATTACGTTTTGTCTTTATCTTTCCGTTTTTTAAGATTGTGGTCGTGGAGTTAGTGGTCTACCTGTATTGGGTTTTATTTGTATGTTTATTATACTAAAGGGAAACGGGATAGAGAAAGGGGAGGTTTGGGTACGAATAAACCGGTTTAACCCTACCGCTAGCTGTTAAACCTAATCTGTTAAACCTGTGTTGCTAGTGCCTACCAAGTCCGGCTATCCCGACTTCCTATCGTTGTCTATGTTTGCCTTTTGTCATTTTATGGTTTTTCTTGCGCAGTTCCCTGGTGGATTATGGCATGTTATTGTAATGTTCAGCCATTGTAAGTGTTTCCTGTTATCTTTTCTTCATAAATTGCAGTTATATTAAATTTTGCATGTAAGCATTTCTTCGAATTTTTTAAATTGTAATGATCAAATTTTCGTACTTTCTGGTAAAGTTGGTAAGTGTTTTTTTAATTGTTCTTAATAGATAGACGCTAAACTAAAGAATCAACATGTTATACTGAAATCTTGAATAGTTAGGGGGTCAGGTGGTTACCTTGTCAATGCATGGCAGTTAAATGATAAAAGAGAAACCGGTTGTACAGAAACGGCACTCTCCATAAAGTGTTCATTTCGATATAAAGGCAGACTGATCGGGATGTCTTATAAAAGATAAAATTTCCTGAACCTACATATTCATCGCTTTTGCTAATGAAATTAAAACTTGTTGTTTCGGTTGTCAAAATCCAACCTGATTACTGTATTTCTAATAAAATTTTCATTTGAGGTTTTCGTCCTGATACAGCTGAAAATCTGCACTCTGGACAAAAAAATGTTACCAATCAAATGCTTTTTTACATTATTTTGCTTATTTGTTCTTTGCAGAATGTTCTCTACCAAAACATTCAGGGAAACGTTGCCGTTCAACTCAGAAAAAGTGGTATTTTGACGTCAAACGTGGTCAGTGTTCTCCTTTTACATATTATGGATGCAGTGGAAACCCAAATAGGTTTCGTTCACGAAAAGAATGTCGGAGAAAATGTTCATGCCACGCAGAAATAAACCAGGGAATATATTGCAATGAAGAATATGTTATACGTTACTATTGGCAGACGTCAAGTAAAATGTGCCGGAAGTTCTGGTTTAGTGGATGCAAAGGAAACGAAAATCGTTACAGAACGATACGGCAATGTAAAAGAGTTTGTGATTAGTGTTTGCATTGTGATAACCTTATGTTTTATGTGATTTTTTTTTATTTAAACACTGATTTTGTAACAGAATAAATATTGAATACTAAAACTACAGGGCTTTTAAATAATTTCCTTCTTTAACTATCTTTTAAATAAATTTCTATTTTAACTGTTAATTTTGATTTTGCACTGGTTATGAGGTTTTCCGTCAGGAAAACTTCATATAGCTGTCGAAATTGAAATTATCCCGGGTACGAATATGTCTTTACATGATTTTTTGGCGTCAAAATTGTTCATTTTCTTGACGATATATTTCCTAACGAGACATTATACATGTTTTTATGAGGACAATGTATTACAATGAGCATCCTGCAAAACGGCAATGAAAAGAACACAGAAATATATTTCTGCGGAAGGATCAATGATGTAAACAGGAAGGACGAACGTATATAACACAAAACTTGGTTATGTAACATATGACGACAACATCACCTGTACAACGTTCGTTACACAACTTATGTAATCCCAAAATGTCTCCAGTATAACAATGTCCAGGTGTTTTAGGGGACGGCCATTTGATTTTCATGGCTCCTGGGCTTGCGCGTTTTTGTAATAAATAATTTAACCTTGGTGTCAGTAAAAATAAATATTCTCACCCTACTTGTCATGAAACTAATTCCATCCACTTCACTCTATTAAAGAAACTATACCGTTTGGAAGAGTGGAAAGATTGTCACGACATAACAATTATGTTAAAATGCTTGAAAATTGTATGATTACCGCGGGGTTAACTTGATATTTTTTTCTGGTAGGGATGTGCCAAATTGATCTCGGAAACATGCCCCAAATTTATATACTCATATACTTGAAATATATCCCAAATGTAGGTAACAACACTAAATTTAGGACCCAAATATACTCATATACCGTTGAATTTAACATGATTATTTTAAAAATCAAGAAATCGAAGCAAAAAGTACATGAAATAGTGAACATGTATTCATAAAGAAAATAATGACCAGGAATTATGTTGTTTCATAAATAACTGCCCCCTTTTGCCTTTTTATAACCAAAATTTCATAAATCATGGCATTATTTCTACATGCAAATTTATGTACAATTCGTTTAAAAATATACCCAAATTTATATATTTCATGCAAAAAAAAACCATACCCGAATTTTTGGCACATCTCCGTGAACCAAAATAATGGAAGTTTACTGATGTTTTTTGTATGCATATATGAAGGGGCATTTGTTGATCTAATAAAAAAAAACCTCGTATTTCAAATCTTCCTGGCCTCATTATCTGTGATATTTTCGATTTGAAACCAAATTGTATTAGAAATATTACAATGCTTAAAAATTGTGTTTCACGCGTATGAACTGACGTTGTTTCGCGTCTTGTAATTTTGTAAGCACACTTGAGTTGAGACATCGCCAGTTAACCAGAACAGGTGGTTAACAAGAACGACATTTGAATATATTGTACGGATTTTGGTTGAAAATTTTTATAGACTCCCAGGTGTGATGACAAATCAAAATAATGCAGTTCAAAACTGTTGTCATCAACATTGTACCCATCTCTCTCTCTATCTCTCTCTCTCCGTATTTTCTTTAAGACACCTTTTATTTAGCTGACAAAAGAGTATAACATTCTTTTTTTCAACTAAACAGGGAAAACCGAATAACAGTACTCGTACTTTGATTTAATAATGCCACCCGGGTATAATGCACATAACTCTTTGACCCAGAAGCTTTCTCCCGATTGTCTCCGTTAATCGCTCCAACCCCACTCGTGATCAATGATGGTCACTTTTGATCTTGCAAAATCTTCCAACGAATGCCCAGGTAATTTAAAATGTTGACTGACAGGCAGGAATGGTTTTTTGGTGAGGTCACTGCGATGCCCATTCATTCTTTTGTTGAACGGTTGGACACTTTCGCCCACATACTGTAGACCATATACCTGCCAGTCAATGAGGTATACGACATTAGGTGTCTTACAATTTACATTGCAGAACACCTTGTATACTTTATACGGAATCGTATTAGGGACATCGAATTATTATTATTATTATTAAATTATCTCGCCGCGGCGAGTTATTATCTCGCCACGGCGGGTTCACCAAAAAGGATTTCCCGCCGCGGCGAGTTACTATCTCGCCGTGGCGACTTAACAAAAAAAGATTATCTCGCCGCGGGGAGTTAACCAAAAAAGATTATCTCGCCGCGGTGAGTTAACCAAAAACGTTATCTCGCCGCGGCGAGTTACTATCTCGCCGTGGCGACTTAACAAAAAAAGATCATCTCGCCGCGGAGAGTTAACACAAAAAGATTATCTCGCCGCGGTGAGTTAACCAAAAACGTTATATCTCCGCGGCGAGTTAAGAAAAAAATGGATATCTCGCCGCGGCGAGTTACCAAAAAATATTATCTCGCCGCGGCGAGTTACTATATTGCTACGGCGATTTACTATCTAGAGGCTCACATGAGCCGGTTTAGCTCGCCAATTATTATAGTTATTAATATAATCGAATCTACTTGTTTCTGCTAAAGATAATGAATCATACAATACCAGATTTTCATCATCAGACAATTTTCTTAAACCAAAACCAAATACAGAAATATATAAAAAAGCTTCTCTTTTAGTGGACCAAAAGTATGAACTCTAAACCGAATACAATAAAAAACTTGAAAACTGTTTTTGAATTAAAAAATGTTTAAAAACTGTTAAATTTATCTAAATAATTTTTCATTATTTTAAAACATTTTTATGATACTTCAATAAAGATGAATGGTGAATGAAAGGATATAGAGTAAATGAACATGAGACAAAGTCTCTACAAATATATGGTAAAAACAAGCAAAGGAACAACTCTTTTATTGTTTAATTTAATTTATTGCTTTATTTATTTTACGAGGATTACAAACAGCCCAAAGGCTACAAAGTTGCTCTTATTGTCGTTCTTCATCTTGAAGTCACCATGAGGCCTTCAGCAATCAGCTTTGCTAATACCTCATAGTAAATTCAAGACGGCCCCTAGCACCGGTTTCAGCGGAATTTTTTCCTAATTGCCGAACAACGCTACATCCATGTTTTTTACGTCATGGATGCGGGATTTTCAACAAACATAAATAAAACTGGCAAAGCGCTCTTACAATCACTGTCATCCGTTGCCCGACAAAAGCACCAGTTACAAAACACAGACAAACACAAGGCACTCATCAAGCCAATTGTAAGAAAACTTGGCATTATAAAATAGGGAGATGTGGGCACTTTAATCAGGCGGTGAGAATAACATTTCAAAATTACAAAAAATAAATGCCAAAATTTGAAGGTGTAATATTATACCCATATGAGAAATTCTCTCACGATATAACTGAAATAAATAGAGAGTTTAAATTTGAATAACAAGCACGTTTGACATGTCAAGATCTTCTTTGTCTGCAATTTGGAACTAAATATGAAGATGATAGTTGAATTATTGTCATTTTACTAGTAAACTAGTCATATATCTTTTTAGGAACGTCTGGACAAATTGGGATCAAACTTGGCCACAATGATTCTAAGATGGTCCTGTTGAAAATTCGAGCCCACAGGGTTCAATTTTAGATAACTGCAAATGGGAAAAACAGGTGTTAACTAATGACCTAAAATGCATTATATAGGTAAAATGCAATGTTTTTGCGCTCTCCGCAGATCGTCAAGTTGCATGCAATCTGCGCTTGAAGAGCGTAAACTTCAACAAAATTGTCAGTTTTCGCCTGGGTGCAGATTACTTTTCCGAGCGTGGATTGCTTAGTACGGAGAGCAGGTTGTATATATTCAAACAGTATCTTTACAGAATTTTAAATCTTATTCAGGTTACAGACATGATACCCTGGATGTTAAGTTATACATGTATTTCCTGAGGTGAAGCCGAAAGAAATATCATAAATATCCAGAGTAAATCACGCTATGTACCCCGTCTGTAACCTGAATTATATTTATTTTCCGGTGATCAGCCCTGGGGAATGAAATGTACCCCCCAAAAATATCAATTTTCGATCTATAATGCCGTTTTCATGTAGTGACGCTGTCTAGCTCTAGCTGTTTTCCGAATAAATTTTGATATTCAACTAATGACATCCAATCACAAACAGGCTTACATCTATGTATTAAATTCGTACTGTTTGCTTTTTGGTAAATGAGGACGCATAATTGCTTAGTTGTCGATACCAAAATTTGATTTCTTTGGTTATATTGGAATTTACTTTAAGCGGAATACACACTGATTGTATAAACTATATAATTTGCTTTATTGTGTATTTTGTGTATTGTAATTTTGAACCGGTCATTATTGTCCAGAATTATGCCGTTCAAGCTGATATATAGGGATAATCAAAGTCATTATATAATAAATCCACGAGATTTTTTCCAAATTAAAAGTTTTTTCTTCTTTTTACAGAAATCAGTGCATTGTATTATCAAGGACGGGGGAACTCTCGGGAATGCAAACCAAATCTTTAATTTTATTGTGCATTACATGGCTATGTTTGATATGTTCTTTTGTCACAACCTGTGTAACTGCTAGCCGCTGTACTGCAAATTAAACAAAACAAAAATTTCATACATGTGTATTTGTAACACGTGCATGACTGTCGGTTTTTATTGACTATTTTCAAGCATGCTACTCAAAATGATTTCATTTTTTGATAACAAAATGTTTTAAAAGACAAGAATATTATATCCGATTCCGAATGCAGTTCGTTTTTCTGCCACCAAAGATGTAAACGTACAGAAAGACCCAAAATTAAAGACTTCGAAAAATGAAATAACGAGTCGTGGCTTTAAACTGAAACACTTTATATAGGCTGCTATGATTTTATGCCAGCGAAGCTGGCACTTATGGTAAGAATGTAATCCAAGGATATATATTGGTGCCTTCGAATTTTTTTCTGCCTGTCACGTGACCTTTTTGTACGACCAAAATATCACATGACACAATAAAGTTCATTCATTGGCTGATTTTATTTCTCAACATAACGAGAATCAGTTTGCTTGTCCATTTTTTGAAGAGTTGTCAATTTTAATTCATTTTGTTAATCAATTAACCAAAAATTTATTGCTAATAATTTCTCCGATTTTTAAAATCATATGTCTCGCCCAGTCGGGTTTCAACGCGAAAAAATTTCCCTTCTGGTCTCCTTACATTTCACGTTCAACCGGAAACAAGTTCGTGCTGCCATGGTGATGAACT